>UCOM01002139.1:0-29885 GCA_900474385.1 Ormyrus pomaceus | reverse complement strand
ATGGATAGCTTATATAAATGCAAAGAAGTAGCTTAAACTAATTGAACGTTTGTAATTGTCCTTCCGTGAGAAATTAAGAAAAATATTAATTTCGCCTCGTCGCCATTTTCTCGCTCCAGTTCTTAGACCTTTTCTAGGTATCTAAACTGGCCAATAAAACTAGCTTGGAAATACTGAAAAAATAGCAATTGCAGAATTCATTCCATTTTTAATGCTTTAAAAAGATTGGAAAAAAACGTTTACATTATTATACTAAAAATGGACACATTTTTTCCCCTGTTATGACCATCAACTATTTTGCCATTAAAAACTGGCCATTAATTACTTTAAAAATGTTTTCAGTTTCCACCAGGGTAATAAAAAAAGTATTTAATTACCCGTAAAATTTCAAAAAATATTAAGAGGAATTAATAAATTTTAAAATCTTTAATGAAAAGCAAACAAAATATTCTACTGGTCAAAATTTACCTACTAATTAGCATTTTTGAAAGTGACGTAGCAATAATTAGCCAATACAACATTATACAGATCCCCGGAGATGAATAGTAATTTAGCTGTCAATATATTATATTCAAACATAATTATTAACCACTCATCTGAACCATCATCACGTCAAATATCAAAAGTGAATGATTCTCATGGAACACAATAACGTTGGCAAGCTAAAACATCAACAGAACGTAATAATAACTTTATTGATTTAAATTGAAATTAAAAGTAAGTAATCTTAACGTGTACAAAGTGTATCTCATTATTTCCACTTGAAATCATTCATTCTTCACGTAAAGAAAGATGCAGTAGCAGCAACCCGTCCAAAATCAAGCAGATTAATCCGCGTCAAACTCCGCGGCCGCTTTCTCGCGCAGAATTAATCTGTCGCAATAATTTTATTGCCACGACACCAAAAGCTTTCAGTCGATCGATCAAAGTCAGCCGCTGACGGCGTCGAGGCTTATTGAGTTTTCTCAAACCTACGCAAAACTCGAACTCGCTGTTTTCTCTCTAACGGATTGGCAACAAAAAAAAAAAAAAGAGCTCGCTGAGCCGAGGCTCGGCGCAACAGTTTGCACAGCTCCTTTTTGCGTATACAACCGTCGAAATTGGAATGCGTGTCGCCGAAAAGCCGACGGGCGAGGATTACGTACCCGATAATTCGGCGCGCGGCGAGCTAAAAAATACATCTGCGCCCCGAGTTTATTGTTCCACCTTGCGCATCTGTGTTCTTGCGTTGCGTGGGCTGTTTTCGGGCTCCCATTGGCTTGACGACTTGCTTTGCGCCCCGTTTTTTTTTCTCTCCGCGCTTTGTTTCTGCGTTTTAAATTCTGGTTTGTATGCTCGTGGATTTCTGGGACCATAACTCAGCTTGTCATTCTCTTATGTCGTTTTTTCGGCTTCTCTTTGCGCTCGTCTCATTTTCCGTGCTGAATTGCTTTTATTTTTTCTGCTTATCCGAGGATTTTTTGTCTAGCTTGGTTTAAATCACTATTAAATGAGAATGAAACAAATAATTTTGGCCGAGTTCACTGTCTGAATTTTTGAAATTTTCACTGCTTCTGATTTCAAGAAAAATAGTGTATACACACCTTGGTCAATAAAAAACCGCTGCCAATTCATTGGCACTTACTTTTTTCCTAACTAATATATCGTTCCAATATTATCTTTGAGATTCATTAAAAACAATCGATTTCAACAACATAATTTCAAACTATTCTATAGTTAATTAATTCTTTATTTTTGTATTATTATTTTATTAAAAAACAGAATTTTTGCTTGAATAAAAATGCATGCGATAAATCAAGCATTTATTCCTTGTTCCTGACACCTTAAAATGCAATTATAACAGATTTTTAGAATTACTCCAAAAATTACTATCACAAAGCTTCCTCTAGAAGGAAGCAAGAAAGCCTCAGATCACATGTTTGTCATCCTCGGCTTCGCCTCGGCCAACAATTACATGTGATCTGAGCCATTTTTTATTTTACTGGCCTAGGTACTTAATATACAAATAATTATTCTTTTTTTTTATTGCGCTCCTCACTAGTGCCTTACTTTCTTTGTCTTGCAATGCTTCAAATGTTGCTTCTGATGGCTAATTATCACTTTTCTAATTGTCGGTGTAATGAAATTAACGTGTCAATCACTTATAAACAAACAGTAATCTATTACCAGGCTCGAAACTCAGCAACCCCAGCGCTAATGCCGCGCAGCGATCCTATCACGAAACTCTTCATTAATACCCATTATTACCGGGGCTTGCGAGCGGAACATCCAATCGAGATCATGACGGCGCACTCCGTCTCGCGTAAGACTAAGGTCATAATTTTTGGACCTAATAAACATGCATTAATGAGCTTAAATTGCCGGGAGCCTCCGCGGGAGTGCCGTCTCCCATTAAACACGTCGCAGTTGTTATGGTCTCTAAAGCCTCGAGGGCACTCCGATGGTTAGTGCGCCTAAGGAAGTCAATAAGTCGCAGTTTACACTTTACGCTTCACTTCCTCCGGCTCGGTGCAGCGCAAGCATCCCCTCGGAGTATCTGCCGGCGTTAACATTATTATCCGTGGATTGTTCATCGTCTCGCGGCGACTGAAACGAATAAAAATCGTTTTCACATTCCTCAGCGCGTCTTTGGGCCGTTTATCGAGTCTGCGCGGACTTCGGTACCTTTTGTACATCCGATAAACGCACCGAAGCAATACTTTCATTCGACCGGAGGGCCATAAGGCTCGTCTCCTCGGAGCGAAATAAATTCTAATCTAATCTAATCCAATATCTCCCTTATCTCATGTTTATTTCACCTCACCTTTTTTCATTCTCGTATAGTCCCCTCCTCCCTTTCAAGTTCTCTTTCTTTTATTTATCCTCAAGCCTCTCCAGCCTCTAACTCGAGTCGCGTCCCGGAGCAGCATCTCCCTCTCTCTCTCTCTCTCTCTCTCTCTCTCTCTCTCGCTTTTTCGCTCTCGGCTCTCCGGTGTATCGATTATGTGGAGCCGAGGGGCAGCCGACCGGTGCGGTGCGTCGGCGGCTTGTAACTCGAGAGCCGTCGGTGGTCAGGAGCGTTTCGGTCGGCCTGGATAACCTACTGACACTGATAAGCCCTCTGCGGCCGCTGGACCCATCGATGATCCATCGATCTCGCCGATGTTTGCTCTGTCTCTCTCTCTCTCTCTCTCTCTCACTTTTTCGCGCTGAAAATCGTGCGGCGTTAAGTCCGCGTCCCCTGGTGTTTTTCTATCCATTCAGCTCACAGAAATACACGTCGTTCCGCGCTTATCATTCCGATCATATCGTTCGCGTAATGTAGAGCCCGGCTGTATACAAGTCGGCGGTGTGCTCTCTCTTTCTCTCTCTCTCTCTCTTTATCTTAGCGGAACTTTTTCATCGTTATCTCCGCGCTGTGGACTTTTTATGGCTTTGAAAACTAGACGCTTTGAGGGGGCGAGAGAGCTTTTGAAAAAATTGTAAAACACCGCGGAAAAGCGAGCTGTCCGCGCGCGCTCTTCTTTCACTTGATGAATTGAAATACTTCGCGCCGAAAACCATTGATTGAAAAATTCTGCCGCGCTCGAATGCTTTTTGTTGGCATCGATGCGCTTCGACCTCGATCTTAATTTTTAATCACACTTTATTTTGCTTTTTTCGATCAATTTGGATGGGAGAGTCGAAAACTCTATCTGTTGATGAAATGTGTAACTAATTAAAAAGCTTTGCTTCACGGCAGAAATTATAAAATTGAAGCTCTTTAGAAATATCGAAAGGCTTTGGCATCAATCTCCTTTCGAGCTTATTTTATAACCAACAAAGAAGTTTTATATTAAAACTTTTTTCGCGAAATAGGATAATCTCCTAAAGACAAGATTTTATGGTTTGAAGACAGAAGCAGTAAACTTCATTATTTATAACTGAAAAAAGATTTTAAAAAGTTTTATTCACATAAAACTTCTAAAAATTTAGTCACGCAGTACGCTTAAGCCTTGAACTTATTGAACTTATAAAGAAAAATAATAACTGATTTAAATATGCTTCAACGTTGCCCGTTGCATGTAATTTATTAATTTTATGTTTAAATAAGTTTAACATTCAATTGAAAAAAAGAAAATTGATACTAAAATATTTATGGCTTTCATTAAACTACTGTTTATTTCTTCTTTAAGGCAAGATCAAGCATCAGCGGTTACTATCCTTTAGGGAATGTTTTTTAGATTAAACCCAATATACATTCTCGTTTTTTCCGTCCAAGTAACTGCAGTCCCATAAGACGATGTGCTTTTTCACTTGAAGCAATAAACACAATTGTACCAAGCTAATACATTTACAAAATGTTCTTTATTCACAAATTACTTTTAAGAAGAATGCAGCTGAATTAAAAAGTTTTTTTTAAATCTTCTAAATAGTTAATATATAGGTTGGTTACCTTTTTCTTTGTTACGGTAATAAAAAATATACTTAATGTACAAAATAAATATTTAGTTTTATACTGCTCGGTACTTACTCGGTCTCGATGTCTGGCGTAACTTGGTTTTATCTACTAGCAATGTATTTGGAGTAAGAATCCATTTTTTTTACAGAGTGCTTAGAAATACACGATAAATCAAGAAATTTGAACAAGAGATCGTTATTGCAAGTATTCTGAGGTAGAAATAAAGTAGCGCATAATCAATATAATTAACATTCGCCTTAATCAATTTATATTTGTAATTGAAATATTTTCTTTTATTCTTTTAAAAATGTTTTTTATATTCTCCATAGATAACTGATTCTGAATCTATCAGATTATTAAAACGTATTGAAAAAATTGCAAAAAAATCGCGTCAGATATTGTTAATTAAAAATAAAATGAAATTTTATAACCCAGTTTGACGTAAAGCAATTAGCGACTAAAAACAAATTTTAACCTTACGAAGTGATCTCTTCAATGGAAACTGTAATCTACCTGCACGTTTTTCTCTCCCAGTTTTTCAATCGCTATTAGAGGGAAAAAAAAAGTGGACGTTAAAAAACGTTCAGTCTATAAAACGAGCGTTGCGTAAATATTTATTCCCTTTGTTTTCCATGAATTTTAGAACTTTCGAAACTTTGCTTTTTTACGTTAGCACAAGTCGTGATTGAAAACATCGATCGCAGCAGCACTGAGCTTTAATATTCTCGAAGAAAAAAAAAAAGAAAAAAAAAACAAATTCAACAAGGCAAACAAGCGGGAGCTTTTAAAAACATCGTTCCGCGTTTGCATAACCCTTTTAAAAAAAGGGCCCAATCCATACACCCCCGATCCTCGCCGCTCATTACGGGCACGCATATCGGCTCGGCGGCGGCGCAACACTAAAAAGCAGAACGCGGGGGCAAAGGACGATCGTCGGCCGCCGCCGTCGGCGCGTATATATTGTTTGCCGAGCGTTCTATATTTAGAAATGGAAGGCTCGCTCTCTCGCCTCTATTCATGAGGGACAGGCACGCGAGCTGCCTGCAGCGGAGGCATCGACCCCGTCTCCCGCCGCTGCAGAAGTCGCCTGTATACACACACAGACACACACACACGGGGCGTCGAAAGGAGTAGACTGACCTGCGACAACGGGGCCGACACGGCTTCCTTCCTTCCTTCCGTCGTCCTTTCGGCACAATTGAGCCCCCCGACGTTCCCGCTTATGCGGATTTCGCGAGATATCAAACCGAGTGCAGTACTGTCTTTTCGCGGGGGAGCTGCCGGACGACGTGGTGCAATGATTTCTTTTTTATTCGAATCTGGGTAATGCAGACTTTATTGAGGCTGCGGGGCTCGACGAGGGGTTGTTTCTTTGCGGAAGGTTGCGTGCGAAATTAGCGCTCCGCAGATCGCGGAGTTGGGTTTTAAAGTGGGCTGCCGCGAAGTTGTATGATTTATGCGGACTGAATTCGCAAGGATAAAAGGCTTTTTAGCCGTCGTGCTTTATCGCATTTCAATGTGCGAGTAATTGCATGAATCTTTCGACGAGTAGAGTTTTACAAAAGGCAAACTCGAGTTTGCGGAATCGACTGTTTGCGTTTCTAGATTAATACTTCTGTTTTTTTTTTACCATTTAATTGCTTCCCCTCTGAGGTTTACCGGGAAAAATAAATCCGAGTCAAATAACGCGCACGTAATTCGAGGATATATTTTTCATCGGCAAGCTTTACTGGGAAATTTGAAATACGGTATTTTTATGCCGCCGCTCGACCGGTAGAAAAATGACCAACCGGAGGAAGTGAAGGACTGATGTACATCATAACTATATGATTTAACAAACTAAAGTATATCAAACAAGGGGGGGCGGAAGAAGACGGATAGCACGCTGCCTGCATAACGCGCGCGGTTGAAAAACGATGTAAAACCGAAGGGAATAGAGCACACTTCGCCCGTTTGTATTCTTCATGCGATTTCCGATGTTTGCCAAGTGCCCCAGTTAATCAATGCTTCCCGCAAAAAAGGCAGGCCTCCTCTGAAATTAGCGGCGCGATTATCATTCTCCCGTCCAGGATTAATCCCCTCGAAGACGCATCGATTTTGTATTCCTCGCGGTATACCTGCTTGTAACAGCGCAATTAAAACTCGGCAAACTACATCTTCGAAATGACGGGGACGGGAGCTACAAAGCGGAGTAAAATCCAGACGCGCGCCGGCAGCCTCGTTAAACAAAGAGCGAGACGGAGATGAAAACGCGAGGCGAAGGCTGCATAAGGACGCCGAGGGGGGGGAGGAAGGGAGGCAAGAGCTGCCGACAGTGGCGAGCGGAAATTGCGCGTGGCCTCTCTATACCGTCGGGTAATCCCCCTATTATATAATGGGATTCGCCTCCTCTTGCCCCCCCCCCCCCTCCGTCCCTCCTCTCGGCGATTATTGTTTACACGGGGGCTGTGTGCCGCAGCAGCGACGCGCTCCGTACCGGGAGAAATTCAATTAAATGGATGCTTCTGTTTTTTTTTCCGTTGGAATCGATGAAAAATACACGTCGGGCGATTGGCCGCTTCGGGAAAAAAATTCGATGTGCGCCTGTAATTGTCGTTCGGTCTTCGTTACGCGGAAAACGAGAGGCGGGGTAATTTTTAATGATTCCCGGTTTTTTGCTTTCGATTGATTGGCGGTAAAAAGTGTCGCTGTATTAGGCGAGGTGAAGTGGAAAGCGAACGAATTCAGGTGCTGCCTTGATTAAAAACGATATTGCGAGAAAATATTTAATCACGTTTTGTGTCACCTGTTTTGTAATGGCTGCTGCTTCAAGGACAGTGGGCTTTTTTACCTTTTTTGTACCTTTGTGATAAAAAACTTTGTGTTTCAAAGTTTTCGCTGAAAAAGTTCACCATTATAAGAAAATACATTCCTGGAAATGCTTGTTAACATGGAAGCAAAATTCGTAGAGCCTTGATTTAAAGAAAACACAAATTCATAAATAATTCATCTGCTTTGATATCGGAAAAGTTGCTTTAACTTCAAACAAGAATTATTTAAGAACTTTGACGATGTCGAGAGATATTTTCTAATAAAATCGGAACACCGTAAACGAGAGTAAAACGAATGTTTGACATTAATGATACATGAATAGTTTTAATCCAAGTATGGACTTTTTTTGCCTTGTCTTTGAAAACTAATGAAATCAAATATTTCTTCAAAGTTGTGCTTCTTTCGGGTTTCGAATTCTACTCTCGCAAGGTATTAAACAAAAGCGGAATTTACCTCTTACTTTTACATCATTTCTCTTAACGCCTTTCGGGAATATCCAAAACCTTTAGTAACATTTTCGGCATTATATCGGCACGCGTATTGCATAATTAGATTATCGGAATATCCCAAATACTCCAACAAATCTTTAACACTCACTTCTCCAAAAACGACTCAGTATCCGGAAAACTGAATTACCAATTCAGCGAAGACCTCGCCACTAATAATTCCGCCGAAAACGTCCGAGATCTCAGCATTAGGACGGGTTCACGGCTGCAGGATAACCTTCTCGAAAATTAGATTAAATGTAACGTCAAGCCCGGCTCCTAAACGAACGGCACACTCGCCCTCGGGTATATATCCCGTAGACCGAGAAGTCTAAGAAGCGACCGAGCGAAGGGGCCAAAAGCCCCGTTCCTCCGGGGAGTCCGAACTTTCCGCCTCAGAATCAGGAGAATGCTCACAATTCCCAGAAGGTGGACGGACTCTCAGCTGGAATAATAAAAGCACGCCGATGCCGAGGGATGCCAACGAGCCGAGTTGTCTTCTGCGTAGCGTTTTAAGCAGATTTCAGGGGGGCTTTTGCGCAAAGATGCGCGAACGGTGGGGTGTGAGAAAAACTGAAGATTTTTCAGAATTTTTGGGGATGTTTTTCATTTGGCGCAAGGTTAATAAAGAGCCGCGAAAAGCTAAGTGCGATGGGAAATTTTAGTTATTTTTGAATTAAAGGAAAATATTATTGCATGATCAGAGGAACGCCTGGTACATATACTTTTTTTATTCAATATTGACGCATATTTTTGTGTAAAATATAAACATGAAATTCGTAAAACAATCTTCTATTACATTTTTTTTTCCACTAATTGTAAGACTTTTTCTAATGATCATTCGTGGAATTTGAACCGGAATGATGAACCGGAACTGGACCGAAAGTGTTCCAAAAGTTTATCAGAAGTGAATCGGAAGTGAATCGGAAGTGTACCGGAAATTAACCGGAAGTGCAGTCGAAATAAAATTTTGCGACCCCCAGGCAATAAACTTAACGTAATATGAACTTATTCTTATTCTTCCATTTCCTAGGGTTTTCTTCAATCTTGGTGGACAGCAGCTGTTATTTTTATAATATTAGTGCAGTTTTTATAATTTTTAAAAAGTAACAAAATTGATCTCTGCCTTTTCCAAGGTTGAGACTGTCATTCTTCTACTACTACCAATAATATAAAAAATTACTGCAACTAACTTTAATTTAAAAATTTTCCTTAGAACAGATTCTTTGGTTTTATGAAATATACAATATATAATACAAAAGAGTAATGCTAATAACAATGAACTGCTATATATTATATTATTAATGAACTTTATATATTATGAAGTATAGTTTACCCTTTCTATAACAAATACTACGCATGTTTTAAAGTGTTTATGGCTAATGGGAGCGAATGCAGTAGTATTTAGATAATTGGGTTATTGAATGTTTTTTTATCAATGATAACAGTAAATGCAGAGGTATTTGGAATATTCGGTTTATTGGGTTTATTGGGTATTCTGGGAAATTTTTTTATGAGATGAAATATTTTTCGGTGCAAATGTTAACATTGAATTTTTTCTTATATACATATATATCATTTCGTTAAATAATGTTGTTTATTATTTTTGCTTTCATTTGAGCGCTGCAGATTATCAAATCCGTTACAGCTCTAAATATTAATTTAACGTGTATCGTTCTTAGTTGTTTTCATGTACATCATTTAGTTAGTTAATGTTGTTTATTATTTTTGTTTTCATTTAAGAGCTGCAGATTATTAAATCTGTTGCCGCTTTAAATATTACTTAAATCTACGTTAAATCTATTTTAATTTATATACAAAATTTAATTTGAACCAATTGTAATTAGTGCAATACATATCATAATTTTTCAATTTTATTTAAGCGCTATAGATTATCAAATCTGTTGCAGCTGTAAATATTAATTAAATCTATATTGAATCTATTTTTGTCACATAACTTTCATAATCTATTGTTTATAATATTTCTTCCATTCATTTTTTTGAGTATCTCATTATTTATGTCAGTAACATCTGTTTTTCTTGGTGCTAAAATTACACTTTCATAAAACTCCGACATAATATATTCTTATGAGATTAAAACTTTTACGATTAAAATTGAAACAATGAATATAACTTTAAAAAACATTTACTTACTTTTTAAAAAATTTTATTTAAAAATTCAATCATTTAAAAGATTTTAATCAACCGACCGAGCGTTAGGGAGGGACGAATCACTGCTAGTAAAAGTATTAAAAGTCATACTTTGCGAGATTTATTACGCCATTGAATAATTTTTATTTCATTCTCTGAAAATATCTTGTTTTACGACAATTTTAATTTTAATTTTTTTTGAAACCCTATATCCAAGTATTAAATATTAAATAAATATTCGATTAATTCTGCTACATATTTCCTGTAATTTCACTACAATTAAATAATTTGATATAAAATATGCAAATACTTTTCATAAAGGAGGTTGAATCATTGGACGTTCATAAAGAGACAGAATCGATCCACGTACGCCACCGCACATTTTCAGATTCTAAGAATCACTTTGCGCTAGAAAATCCCGTTTAATAATGCACAGCTTCGCTACTTTCGGTTCGATTTACTGGTCCCATATATTTAGAGTTCATTACGTATTCATGAATCTCGAAATCAAACCTCGTTTTAAGAATAAAAGCTTTTCGTCTCACTCTACCTCTGCTATATTTGGATGGATTCGAGTGACCTGCATCATTGAACGGGTCCATCGGCCTAACTTGGAACTCCCCCCGATAGTTTTGCAGGAAAATCACTGAATGGTCGATAACAGCCTTCACGATGATCTCGATGGCGCAATAAATTAATTATCGGATTTTTAAGCAAGAAAAAGTGGCAGACAGTCCGGGACTTAAAACGCGAAGACGGAAAGCAGAATGGGAGTGGTGGAAAAAATGAGAGGAACAAAGGCTCAAGAATAAAGAACCAAGTTGTTTGCTGCCATTTCTGGAAATGAAAACATGGCTGCACTTTAACATTTAACTTCTCTTTTCACTTGCATGCAGTTAAGCTCGAGGAACATAAAATGAAAATTCACTCGACATGGAGGAAATTACCTTTTGAGCAAATGAAGAAAATACGCGAACGTTTATGCGGAGAAATTTACTTACTTGTACATATAAAATAAATAAATATCCAGTTTAATTAAATTTGATAAAGTTGACGTTTTCGAAGTTATGTGAAAACTTTTTAACGAGTCTTGAAGACGGAGGGCAAAATATAAGAAATGTTTTTACGTGAAATATTTACAGAAAGTAACTTTGAAGATGAAAATTGCAATTTGAGCTTGCCGTAAAGTAAACTCGCATTCTGATGCGAGTACGAACGCGCAAATATAACGTTCATTTGCTTGGTGAATAAGTTGTTTTTATAAAATTTTTCATGTGATCTTAGAATATATTAATAAGCAAAATACTAACTTTAACTGCAACAAAAATACGAGCGATATTTGATAATATTAATCAACTAGTTGACATTAAATTAATGCGTAATACGTTATTTATTGTAAATGCGACCTCGTTTATTTGATACGTTAAAATTATTTTTAAAGCAAATATTTTGCTATTCCCGCATCCGTTTCCAGTGTCGAAATTCCAAAGAAAACAAAGACCCCGAAAGGACAGCTTGAAATAGTATTAAGAATCACGGCGTCGCCGAAGTTACGCCGAGTAATATTCTCACGTACGCCGGATTTTCATAAAGCTCCGTTACGGAGCCTACATAAATCCGTTTCCACTCGAAAACAACGAAACGTCGCCTCTCGGCGAAGGGAGAGAAAAAAAAAACACGATCATTATCCCCCGCGGACAAATATTCCGTCGGATCAGCGTCGCGAACTCTTCGAGCTTGCAAAACTGCACGGCCGGCCGCTGTAATTGGCGCGCAATGAAAATCCACTTCGGCGCCCCGTTAAAGTGGCCGAACTTAGGAGCGAAACTCTCCCGAGTTAAACTGTTATAAAGCGTCGCCGGGGCAGTTTTTCCCCGCTTAAACTTTACGCGCTGGATTTCCCGCGGAGCCTTCTTTCGCTCGGCCGGGGCTCTGCCTCGCTTTAAAAACTAAATTCGCGCGCGCGAATAACTTTGAAAATGCGGGCGCGCGACGCCGCGGTTTAGTCGTTTAACGAGCGCGCGCACACTTTGGCGAACGGTCGGTAAATTTAGCGCGGCGCAATGCAGTTTGTTTAACGCAAATCGTTAATTCGAGGAACGATGCCGAAAATCAGTCGCGACGCGAGCTTAGCCGCTGTTCATTTTATAGAAAGGCGTGTAGTTTCTACCAAATTAACCCTATGAATATTTAAATTGATTCCAGGGCTCCACTGATGCTGCATGCAGAATAATTACATACATAATTGCGCGGCGGTGATTATGCGCGTACGCGGGGAGTAGTAATTTTAATGCAATATTCGGTCGTGGCTTTAAAATATAATTCTTAATATCTCGTGAAAATCCATACGATCCAATTAAAACGTTAAATTCGTAATTTCGACGATAATCAGTCGTGTAATTAAATTTTAGCTCTACGATTCGTTCTTTTGACAATTAATAATTAAACTACGGCGCAGTGTAATTCTAGCGTAAATTACGCGATTGTAGTTGCGAATGTAGTTCAACATTTTCCGTGTAGTTATTAAATTTTAGTGGTAAATCGCGGCATAAATGCTTGGAAAATTCCCACGCTTTACTTCTTACCCGCGACAAACGAGATTTACAAGTGTTTAATTGCTTATTCGTTATTCCGTCAAAATTACAACAATCGCGTCGCGAGCGAATTTCAAAATTTTCCAGGATCGTTTACGAGAGGAAGCTCGACGTTCTGCAGCCTCTTGTGTATGTATGCGTGTGTGTATGCACTCCGCTCATAAAGACGCTAATTGGATCAGCTTCAAACGCGAAGAAAGCAAATACGCGGCGTTCGCACACACGTGCCTCTTTTGTCGAATCACAAAGCGTTTCGACTTCCGCTTTCGACGTACAAAGTACGTTCCGCTCTCGCTCGAGAAGGAAATTAGCCCCCCTCATCCCCTCTTTTAACGAAATAAAACGGCCGCAGATAAGCAGGAGAAAAAGGCTCGTAATTGAAACGATCTCGAGTCGATTACGCGCGGAAATCCTTTCTCTCGCGCGCGTGCGCTTTATCGCGCTCGGCAGCGGTCGGGGACAGTATACAGAAGAAGTTCGAGCTACGGGGACGGACGTTAAATTTTCCCCTCCCCGTAACGGAGAGAGAGAGAAGAGGAGAGGAGAAAAAGAAGAGACACGGGGATGCGGTTTAAGGATCCCTCGCCGCGCGCTCGCCATCGGAGACTCTCTCGCGCGCGCGCGACACTCCAGCGACGCGGGGATTATCGAAATCCCCCCCGGGAAATTCTTCGCCTCTTCCTTTTTCTCCTCGTCTTTCTCTCCCCCGGCTCTCTCCTCTTTGCCGGGGAGAGATAAAGTTCAGCTCGCCAAGCGCCTGTACGCAACGGGCGACTCATGGACACACCGCGCGAGAAAGAGAGATGTGAGATGTAAAAGGCGGGCGGGACTAGGGGGGAGGGAAGGGGGAAGTAGAGCGCGGAGAAGATGGAAAGTATCTGGAAGTAACTGAGAGGCTATAAGCGGTTGGGAGATAAGGCGAAACTCCACGGAGGAAAAGAGCGTGGGTTAAACAAGGACGGTGAATAGAAAGAAACTCCGGTCGATGCGTCCTTATGTCAATTTGGAATCTTGATTGACTGTACTTCGAGTTTATCCTTGCATTGCGCGGAGCCTGGATCTTTTCCGTTAAATATTCAATGCTTTTATGGCGTTCTTCTGGCGAGCGATATTTTTAAGAAATCTTGGTCGGATGGGAATACATTAATGAAAGAGCGTAGTTATATAAGATTAAATCGAGCGTTCGATCATTGTATTCTTTTGACTTGAAAAAAGAAAACGATGGAAAATGTAATCATTGCAGAAAATAGCGTGCATTATCTAATCGGCATTAGCTAATGTTTAAACGAGTAGTTTTGTTTATTAAAGATTGAAACTAAAAGTTAGTCAATAGATGTTATTAAAAAAATAAAATATGTATTTTGCTTTAATAATTTGTTGGTGAAAAATTAATTTATTACTTAAAATATTATATATTTATTATTGAAATAAAATAACTTGCAGTATGAAGCGTCTATGAACAATAAAACATAAAAAAATTTTATCGAACCTTCTTTATAGAAAAGATATAAAGCAGCAGACTAAAAATAGAAAAAAAAATTAACGATACAGGCACGAAGATAACAAAAAAGAGCGTGCGAATATTTGCTTTTCTGGAACTACGGTTTTTGTACGGGAAAGAGGCGATTTATTAATTCACTTGATGTGAATTCTGATACTTTGTGCGCGTGGCTCCCAAAATATTAGTGTCGCCGAGAATACTTAAAAATAGCGAAATTGGTTTGCCGAGCTAATTTTTTTCTACTCTTTCTAAACGCGTTTTGGTATGCGGAAAAGTTCGAGTTTAAAATAAATTTTTCGCAAATTTTGAGTGAAGCTTTGTTGATCTAAGTGTGCATTAATCTTCTTTGATTTTACGACTTATTTTAAGTGATCCTATAGGACGAAAAGATTTAATTATTTTTTAAATGATTTCAATTTGATCTTATGAGTAATGAACAATCCAATATTTTTCGTCAATTTGAAGGAGATTATAATGAAATTCTCAAAATAGGGAGATTAAAAAGCTGAAAACATTGAGATAAACAAAAACAGTCTTAAACAAAAGCGAACAAAGCAATAGCCTATTTTAAATTTTTCTATTCTTACAAAGATTAATGAAGTTTAATAATTGGGTTGTGTTAAAATAACTTTTCAAATATGAATAGACTTTTGACATAGCTAATTTTAAAAACTGTAATAAATGTCAAATCATCTATCTAATAGTCAGTTTAATATCGTATAGTTAACCTTTTTGGAAAAACAATTATTTTTTTTAACAAGAATAACAAACGCTTAAAAAAATCCTTAAAAACCTAAGCTAATAATGAAAACGTGAATCAAAAAGCGTCGGACGTCTTTAAATCGATTCCGCCGTGAAAGCAGAGGCCCTCGGAAAAAAGAATTTATGAAAGGCCACATTCTCCCTCCCTCGCTGGAATCTCAACTCTCTTATTAGACTCGAATCTTTGCGTGGGCATGCGGATGGAAAAGGAGGAGGCGCCCCCCCGCCATCCCCCAAGAATTTTTTAGGGCGTCAACCCTGCGACATCGACGATCATTTATCCCTTTGCGCGGGGGACGCTCGCAATCAAGGAGTCGCGCGAGAGAAACGTATTCTCGAGTCCTTCTAACGCACCGATCGCCGCGTCGGAAAAATTACTCGGAAAGGACAACGAAAATAGCCTGCGCGTCAACCGTCCGATGCTTTATTTGCGCTTGTATTAGCTCGAAGGACCGAGCGGCGTCAAGTGCATAAAGTCGAGGTACTACGGCGGGGTTCGGTGTGAATTTCTCTTTTTTACTCGGGTTTTTCGTTCGTGCCTTTTTTCGAGGGCGATTAGCACGGCCGGGAGAAAAACGCGGACTCTGCCGCTTTAAAAGGGCCGCGCCGCCCGACTCCGAGTTTTTGCAACGGGCAGGAAAATCTGAACGGGAACGTTGGCGCCGGGCTGTTAATATTTATGACAAAAAGCTACGCGTATCGTACAGGCGAATGAAAAAAAGTTTTGAACGCACTTTAGTGATAAAATTCAGTGTTTGTTTTAGAGCCCCGAGATCGAGATTGAAAAATCTATTATTAATTTTCAAACTTAAATAATATAAAGTAATCTAATGTTGGTCTAAGCTGATATAAGGCTCAATAAGAGCCTTTAAAAGCATTAAAATAAAAAAAAATATTGGCCTAAGGTATTTTTTCTAGAAACAAATGTATAATATATAAAGTAACTTCAATAAATACACATATTATGTAATTTCTACTATCGAAATTGTAAATGATTCCCACGATTTTAATTAAATGTTTTTGAAATACAGTGAATCACTTGATGAAATACCTCAATTAATAAACATTCAAGTTCAAACATGCAGCAATGGCTCATTTTCTTATAATTCCGATTTCAAACACAAATATTGATTCTCGAAAACAACAGCCGCGAACGCAGAACAATTAAAGCAAGGTAAACAGCAATTTTCTTCCATCAAAAAATGTATTCTCTCAATTTTTTTTAAAAGCTTCGACCGCAGCTTTCGACAAAAGCATTTTCCGATGTCCATTTCAATCGCGCAAAAAATACACGCCAACCAAGTTTCGAAAACTCCGCTTTTGCATCCGCGGAAGCTCGGGAGAGTAATTTCGCGATTTAAGACGTTTTCCGCGACAATAAAATCCCGGCGGCGCCGCAGTGCGAAATCTAGCTTTCGGCCGCTGTGTAGCCGCGATCGTTATCTATCGGTTTTTACGAGCGCTCACGCGCGCGCATGTTCATACCTCCCGGCCGCTGCCTGCATCAAAAGACCGCTTCGCGCTGCGAATTTCCTTCTGTGTTTTTTCTGCTGTTTGTGCGGACTCGCTCTCTCTCTCGAGTGCGGTTTTTCGAAAGGCTGCAGAAAAATACCCCGGAGATATCACAACATTGAGATTCTAAATATGATTACAAAAGAACTCGCGCTCGAGGGCAATATTGTCGAGATAGATAATTGTGTTTGTTTAAACTGTATGGTAAAAATCGGGTTAAGCAAAGTTGCTCTACTATAGTGGAGCCAGTAATTGGAGACTGGAAAATGTTTACTACTAAAAACGCGAAGGCAATTGCATTGAACGACAAATATGGTGTAAACCAATTAAAAAGCGTCTTTTCACCTTTACAATCTCTATATTTTTTTGAGTGCTTGCTCAAACCGTCACGCTTCGTTACTTTAAAAAAAGTTTGGTATTTGTAAATTCGTTATCCATTATACGAGATCGAGAAGAAAAGTTTTACACGCACGAAATAATCGCAAGTGACCCAATCACACAGTAAAAACAGGTTGGTTCATAATTACAAAGTAGGTTTCGATATAGTTCCAAGGGCAAACCATAAAAAAGATGATACACACTCGCTGTACTCTCAATAACAAAGAAGTCTCGATTATCAGCTGAACCGCCGAAAATAAGCAGCGACACCAGCCGAAGTCATTCAGATAGCGATTAAGCAAACGACTCGCCTCGTAAAACTTGGTCTGCGCATCAAAAGCCCCGGAGAGCCGAGCCAAATAACCATCTCCGCCGATCCTTCGGGCTCCCTCCTCCGTCCTCGTCTCTAATTGAAACGAGCTTCCGAAGAAGGCCTATATTCCGCCGCCAGAAAAACGCTCGAGCGCGAGAGGAAAAAACGCAAGGAGAGAGAGAGAGAGAGAGAGAGCGACCGCCGAGCCGAGCTGCTATCGAATGTGTACACACGTACGCTCGGAGCAAGAGCGAGAGAGAGAGAGAGAGAGCTGTTCGCGCGCGCGCACAACCCGGAGCTTTTCCCACATGTTGCGCCTGACGGCTCGCCGGGCGCAAGTCCGCTAGGCGCCCGGGCCAAGACAATGTTCGCCCTCTCTCTCTCTCTCTCTCTCTCTCCCGGCCCCCGAAGCGCGCGCGGCTCTCTTTCGGCCTCAGTTCCGCGGATGCCATCGGAGAGTGCGAGTCGCGCGCCGCGTTCCCTTCCGATATCCAACGCCGCCAACGCTTCCAACGCTCCGTGCCGTGCGCGAACCTACGAACACGTACAGTGCGCCAAGGGGGGCAGAGGCTCAGCCGTCGTCTGGCAGGACAAGTGCGTCGCTGCGTGAGAGAGAAAGAGACAAGATGTGAGCGGCTAGGACCGACAGGCGGATAATGACTGCTGGCGGAGCGGCGAGGCTGCCCTGCGGGACCCCGAACCCGATGACAGAGTGGCGCTGAGCCCTTTCGAACTTGTTCTGCACGAGGTAGGTTTTTATACGCTGCTTTTGGCGCGGAGCGCAGGAGGTTCGATTGCAAATTTTATCTATCGTCTTCGTTCGGTGATTTACGTCTTTCGGCTGTGTAAAATAGTGGAGGCTCTGTTTGCGCGCATTAATCTTCCGTGTGCTTTGTGAGAAGACAAACGTTTTATAAGACAGATAAGATTCGAGTTACGAGATCATTATTTAAATAAAACGGATAGAGGTTTAAGTCACCGTCGGTGACTTCACAATTGGACGTAAGAAGCAGTGTGAAAAAAGCCGAAAAATATTAGGCTTTGTTCGGTCGGGAAAGGGAAAAATCTGTCGCGAACAAAAAACGCGGTTTTTATGTTAATTTAAAATGATTATTGTACTCAAAAATAGGGGGGGAACGTGAGACGAATGCGAGAAAAAACCACCTGTAAAATATAGCTTTCGGTTAAAACTTGCTTTAAGCTCGTGTGTTTCCGCGTTCGTTGATCGTCCTTCCTATGCTGTATGATTTATCCGCAACCCTACTCAAAATAATATTAGGAGGACGTGAAAGTCCCGCCTTTATTGCCGTACAAATCTTGTTAAGCCGAGAATGCTTAATTTTAATTTACAATTTTTTGATTGATGAACAACGAAAATCTCAACTTCGTTAGGGCTAAATAAATATTAAGAGTCAGCTTTTAAGGTTTAATGAATAAATCTAGAGCATTCCTAGCTCGTAATGAGCTTTAAATTTATGTGCATTAAACTTTTGAAGATTTCGTGTAACTTCATTCGTATGCAGATTTACAAATTCTACATTTACTCTACATACATTACTCGAACGAGAAAGATATTCAAATATCCCTTATCGAGGATTTCGTATTTGAACTGCTTGCATTGCTCGGATGAAGACATTCGAATATTCCAAATATTATACTTTCGAGCATATTCGATCGTTTATTTTTGCAAACAAAATAATTTTTTGAAAATCTTGAAACTCGGCTCGGTCCACATTCGAATTTAATGCGCAATAAAGATTGCGCACGGCAAAATCGAATTTGCTTTTTCGAAAATGCAACTTTAAATTTATGGACTGGAAGGAGGAAGCATCTTTCAAACGCGAAATAAAAACGTCGCGCGTAAGATCGCATAACTCTTCCTTCGAGCTTTCAAAGCCTTCGATATCTCCGTCCAAGATTGACACATATTTAAAGCAGCCTTATATTCCGCGCCAAAATAAGCGCGAGCGAATCAAAGAATCGACGGGGCGAGGTGAAAAGTGCGAGGAGCAAGAAAAAAAAGAAAAAAAAAATGACGAAAAGCCCCGTACATCTTTTCGCGGAGAATTTCCGCGAGCCATCGGGTTTTACGTCGCCCCGTCGCTTGCAAAACGCTTTTATTGCGCGTCGCGTTTAAGTGCCAGTCCTCGCAGACGCCGAGCGCACCGAAATGCACTTCTCGTCGCGGAGCCATCACTCCGAGTCCATTGTCGACGAAAATTCAGCCGAAAATTCAGCAGCGGCGAGAATGCTATATATATTCGTTTGCCCCGCACCTCGTCTTCTCTCTCTCTCTCTCGAGCGTTCAATTTCGCGCGCTGCTCGCCGTAGCGAGAAATCAGGGAAGGGATGCAGGAAGGGTGCGAGGTATTAATAAAAAGGGTTGCTCGTCGGCCCGGAGGATCTGTTCGATCTTCTTTTTTTGGGGGGGGGGGGGGAGACCAGGGCGGCTTCCAAGTTCAAGGAGATCCGTATTTCGGTGTTTTTCTCCTCGTGCTTGAGAAAGTAGCGAGGGAAATTTATGAGCAGGGGATCGGGTCGTGAATTTTTAGTTGTAGCGAAAAAAAAAAAGAAAATGTCGAGCCCCGGCTCCGTAAGGTGTTTTTAATTCTTTAAGTATAAGCAGTTCGCGACGAGTGTCTGAAATTAAATTATTACGAAGCAGATCGGGAAAATGTTTAAAATTCGTGAATTGAGAGAAGTGCAGTACCGTCGATGAACAGAGTAGATTCAAAGCGCATCTAAAATTATCATGCGCATTAACAGGAGTAGTTACTCAATGTTTAACGTGCACTTCGATATTAATGTAATTTACGTTCAATCTCTCCAAAGACAAAAAGCCTCTTGCTTGCCGTGTGCAATGAAGGTTCGGAAATGCAGGATTAATTCAGCGCTCATATATATATATCTCTCTTAGTTACTTTTGACGTAATGCTTTCAAAAATTATTTCACTTTATTTCGTTATTCACGTTTAACCCCATTTCTGCAATGGCATAATTCCACTCTTATTCGATTTCAGTTAGCCAATTTATTTTTATAATAATAAGAATATTATTTGTTACAATGAATACAGAAGTTATATGGGTACTTCAATTTTTCCATTAAAGCTGAAAAACCGAAATTGAAATACATCTTTGACGAAGAAATACAATATATTTTGTAAAATTAACTTCTAACGGTATAAGATGATTAAAAAAAGTAAAATAATTTTAAGATATACGATGATAATAGGCTTTACCAGTAACATTTTTAAAATACGACCGCGTTATTGAACGCAATAAAGCCATGAATTGCATGTAATTTGTATGTACAATGCTTTTTATAAATCGGAACCATTACTCTTGATACAGTGCATTCAATAGAAAATGGAAAAGCATCTATACCTCCTTTATACCTTCGCATATTGAGAAAATAATTTCCACGTTCCTGAATAATATTTTTATTACGTTCAATTGTTAAAGCCATAAAACAGAAGTACTTTTTCATGCTTTAAAAAATCTGCCTGCATTGAGCTCTTCCGTGTTTTTATTCACTAAAATTGACTATTAATGTTTTTATAAATGTTTTAAGCTGCACATTGTTATTTTTATGCTTCTTTACTTTCAAAGTTAAAAATGTTATTATTATAATTTTAATCCTGGAGAATTTGTACGTAAATATGGTTGATAAAAAATGCAGGGATTTGTTTTGCAATCCAACAATTTATATAAATAATGTTTTAATTTTTGAGTAAAGCTAATCTGTGCTTTAGTATTTACTCTAATGTAAAAATGTACCAACATATTTTACCTAAAATCTTTATTGGGTACACATCATTTTGAAATTTAAACAAATATGCACATACTGCCTACATAATATGCACAGCATAGTTAACTGCGGTTTGCACAACATAGATTCGAGCTGGCCTCGTTTACAAATCAGAGAAATAATAAGTTGACTTTTCAGCCCTTCATCCTCCAAAATACGATGCAATAACTCTCAAACGACGCGTAAAGAGTCGCGCAGTCCCGAGCGGTCGAAAAAAAAAATCGTCGCCCGCAAGCGCCGACCCATTTCGAAAATAATTGATCGGCCTGCCAATACCAAACAAGAATCCGCGACGCTCGGGAAATTTCCGTGGCGCCCCGTAAAACGACACTGTTTATTCAGTTCCGCGTGCGGCCTCCGCAAGTTTATACGCCGCTCGAATAAAACTCCGCGGCGGCGGCTCCGAAATCCGTCCGCAGCCCGGCCGACTCCGAGGCGAGAGAGAAAAGCAAGGCTAAAACTCGCTCTCGCCGGCGCCCACCGTAGCTCCCCGCGCGTCGCTCTATTTTCATTCGGCGTCGCGGCTTTATTTCGATCTCTCCGCGCGAGGCGGAGCGAGAGAGGAGTCTTCAGTACGTCCGGCACAATCGCGGGAAATGGAAGAGGCGGCGGCGGCGGCGGCGGCGGCGCCCGGCAGAGGTGAGTGCACGCGCGTGTCCAAGCTAATAGCGAATTTCCTTCTGCAGCTCTCTGCGATGATGTACGCGCCCTTCGCCCCTCCTCCCCCCTCTCTTGGCCTCTCTCTCTCTCTCTCTCGGCCGGGGCACAATTACCGAGTCCGTCGCGTGTATTGTACGTATACGGGTGTATTAATTGCGCGATGGGAGCACACTGTTGCGTTATAGCGCCGGAGCGCTCATCATCCACATTGTTTCGCAGATGAACATTTCAAGTCCCCCTCTCGGAACTTCGTTTTGGCGCTTTAATTGCTTCGCTGATTACCCCGGCTTTATTGGGCTATTGTTTATCGCAGGAATTTTATGAGCGGCGACGCTTCGAAATTCCTGCGACGGATTATATATCTAGAGGAGGAGCTTTTTTTGTGCTCTCGGTAAACCGCTGGGATTATTTTATTTTTAGAGATGAAAAATGCATTGAACTTAAATTGGGAAGTCTAAGATTACGGTTCGACTTTCAATTGAATCCATTTGTGCCTCGCACATTAAGTGGCGCGGCTCGAGATGGTCTGGTGTACACCTGTGCAGTCTCGGGAGGCAGTGTTTGTATAAAACATATATCTGAAGCTATTTACTGCTGCAGATGATCTTACCGACTTAAGCCTATTACATTAGCAGGGGAATTGAATCTTATATCTAAAATGTTAGCATGTATTTTAAATTAATAGTCGTATTATAAATACTGTATAACATAACAATAGAATAATTTATTGCAATGAAAATTGCCTTTAAAAATTAACATTGCAGTAGTAACGGAATGTCTACGCACATTTCTATTTAAGTAGATAAATGCCAAGTTCGGTCAGACAACCCGTATTTATAGATTCACTTCACTGTAATTTGGCTAATCGTCTGCAATTTTCTCACTTTATCGGCACACAAAAGGGTCACGTTTCCTTTAAATTTTGCTTTAACTACTGTTAACGTGAAACAATATTATAAAAATAACGTCTGAACATTACCCAATAATGAATTATCAAAGTATATATAATATATTTGAGATATAAATAAGAAGCGTTTTAGCTCTAATAATCAATAGTAAAATTTACACTTACCTAAATTCTGTATCAAAAGCATCTCAAAACATAATGGGATACTAAAAGGGAAAATTAAACATTGATTCGAAATTCACTCCCACAAGTGGATATTAGCTGCACCGAAATTTCGGCTGCGAATAATACCGCAAAATCGAACCCCGCGAAAGGGATTCCCGCTTACAGT
Organism: Ormyrus pomaceus; assembly: GCA_900474385.1. Lineage (NCBI taxonomy): Eukaryota > Metazoa > Arthropoda > Insecta > Hymenoptera > Ormyridae > Ormyrus > Ormyrus pomaceus. The sequence continues at coordinate 7,252 of UCOM01002139.1, read as the reverse complement.
AATTCAAACCCTCGAATAATCGTTATTACGCAAAATCTTATTGATAAAGCAGATAAGGCAATCTTCAAGTGCTTATAGCACGATCGATCGGCGAGAACCGACTATGAAACATCAAGGAAATTCGGCGCATTTCGTGCCGCACGGACAAAAGTTACACAATACCCGTCGGCTTATTCCACGCGCCGCGTATTCGCTGAGGTTTTCTCGTAATATTGAAAAATGCCCGTCAGTGGGTCAGCCGTATTTGCCGTATTTTGCGACACGCAGACGTGCGATTGTTATCGAATGCAGTTCGTTGTTTAACCGAGGCTTGGAGCTGACATATTTTATGAAAGGATAACGCGGAAACAATTTTTCTGCTCTAAAATCGCTCAAACAGCTTAAAATGTTTTTAACTTTGCTCATTTATAGCGTGTTTACATTATCTTGATTTTTTGCGATTGGAAAGGCACGGTAGATAAATTATTAATAAATGAGGTGATTAATTTACTTTTCTCTTACTTGTTTGATTACTTTGGCACGCGATCAAGAGTACTTAATAACTTTTCACGAGACAAATTTTTTTCTTTTTAACCTTAAAGCAGCAATGCGAGGAAATTCATTATTAGTTTCGTATACTTTCTTTGTTAAAGTTTCTGCGTTAGAGGCAGAATGTCTCATCGATCAAGTATTAAATTTGTGAGTTATGTCCAATTTCGTGAAGGTGAATTTATTAGTTGTAACTTTAGCAACTAATCCTCGAGAACCTGTTCAATTCACGGATTACCGAGTCCTTATTGTACTTCTGCAACCTCAGCTTAAATCTTAGTAAAATGAATCTAGTATAGTTAGAAACGCGGTATTATTAAATTTTAGGCAAGTAAAAAGGTATAAATCACTGGTTAATAAAGAGGACAATAAATTTTCTTGAAAAATTGAAAGGACAAACTGAGCTTAAAAAAAAATATTCAAATGCTTGATACACATATAAAATACAATTAAATACTACTTTTCAACTTAATGCACTTAAAAAAAAGAAAACCAAATTAAAGGCTACTTAAAACGATTTCCGATTAAAGCACTCCACTTCCCGGATCGTTCGCAGAATTTTTTAATAAAATCCAAGCTCGACGCTCTCGTGCCCTCTCTCGTAATCCAACACTCGGCGGTCGTATATAACGTCGGAGCCGTGAGATAAGAATCGCCGGCAGAGAGAGAGAGAGAGAGAGAGAGAAACCCCGTTCAATTCCCGTCGAAAAGCAAGCAGAGAAGAGAGACAGAACGTGCTATCGGCGAAGAGAGAGCCCCAGAACTCGCGGGAAACGAAGGTACGAACGAGCTCGACATATGCTTCAAGTGACATTTTTCAACCTGACCGATGATAACGGTCGATAAGCCACCCCACGTTTGCCTTCCCCCCCTTCTTTCCCCGGTCTCCTTTTCCAGCTGCCGACGGCGACACGACGAGTCGACGCTCGAAAATTTTGAAATTTCGTCTCCTCGGCGAGCCGCGCGAATTAGTATGAACATCGGTGGCCCGAGCTTAAATCTCGCGGAAGGTCAAGTGGAGTGGGAAAAAGTCCTCTCTCTCTCTCTCTCTCCCTGGGATTTTCATATTTTCCGGGAGGATAAAACAAAAGAAAAACGCGGGAAGCCGTGCGCGCGGTCGCAGATTAGGATTAAGCCGGGATTTTCTACTTCGACTTTTTTCTACAAATGAAAGGCGGTACGCTTTAAAGCGCGGAGCTTCCTTCTCCCCGGTTCGACGCGAGGTTACCTTCAAAATTGTTGGAAATTCGGTTACGCGAGTGGATTCGCAGGGGGAGGGGGGAGGGGGAGAGACCCCTAATAAGTGGCTTGATTTATGCTGTTACAAAGTAATTCTTTCTAGGTCAAGTGAAACGACGGTTAGATGCAAATGTTTCGCTTGCAGCGTAACAGTCGGAAAACGGATTTTTCCGTTTAATCCGTTTCAAAAGGGGATATAAAGAACCGAGTTCTACACTAAATTTTTGCCCTCTTCTCTCTTTCAATCACCCTCGCGATCCTTTACGTTTCATCGAGAAATAAGCTTAACGACGGCCCGATATTAACCCGCGGTAAATAATTTCGAAGCTCCCGCGTTTTTTTTTTATTCGCCGTTCACAAGCACTCGGAAAGTTTCGCTCGAAAGTCGAATAGTAATCAGCGAGTCGAAGTTTGCAGGGTTTCCTCGCTCCTTCCCAGCGGCACTCGGTCTACCTACCGAGAATCGAAAGGGAAGAGGAGCAGCGAGAGAGGGAGAATATGAAAAGTCTCCGCTCTCGAACTCGGGGGGCGCTTCGATTACCCTCCCCGGTCTATTTTCGCCGGAGTCAACGAGGGGAAAAATTGAAACTTCATGAGCTGCTTTCGCCACTTCATTGCAGCATATATATATATATATAAAGCAGCTCTCGCGAGTGCATTTACAAAATTGGCTCGCCGTCGGCGAATCGCGGAAGCGAAACGTCGAAATTCCAAACGCGCCCGGAAAGCTCATTTCGAGCTAAGAGTATCGAGCAATTATAAGCGCAATGAATCGATCGCTCGTCCTTCCTTAAGGGGCATCGTAATTTCCACGTTTAAACCCCCCGACCACTTCGGCAACGAGGAAAGACGAGAGAGCCTCGCGCTCGCTTTACAATACTTCGGAGAAATCAGCCGCGTCACTCCCCCGAGGGAGGAAATAAAAAGGAAAGCCCGTAGTAGTAGCCGCGTTTTCCGGCTCTCCGCTCTCGAATCAACGCCCGAGTCGGCGGCGCGCGCATCGCCTCGTCAAATCTTTCCGCTTCTCGGGCGATCCTGAAATTCGCGGCGTTCCGAGAAAGCGCGCCGCTACGTGTTTTCACAGCTGGACATGTCATTAAACGGCGACCTTGTCCCAGATTTTCTGGCAGCCGCCGCCGCCGCCGCCGCCGCCACGTCTTGACTCCGCTCGTGCTCTTATTATACGCGTGGAATCCTCGCCTTTTATTTTATTACCTTGGCGAGATGTATTCCCGTCCCCCATAAGCACGGGACCGGGGGGGGGCGGATGTATCTCGGTGCTCTCCCGACGGACTCTCGGCTCGCCGCGCTCGAGAGCGGCTCTTGGCGCTCGGCCAACTCTCGTATATTCGATCGCGCGGGTCGAAAACCCTGCTGTTTATCTTCTAATTGCGCGCTGATTCGCTCTGCAAATCCGCCGCAGATCGGCGCGCTGCTTCTTTACCTGCCGCGGAGATGAGCTTGCTTTCCGGTGGTTACTTTGGCCTGGATTTTTGGGCGCGGAATCGTTCGCGCGCGCCGGGCATTGTGACGTTTCAAGCGCACCGTGTGCTTTTTTATTACGGTAAAATGTTTTCTTTTTGAAAATTGCAATCGGTTATCGGAAGCGATCGGAAAAACTGTATATTATTGAAATAAAAGTAGGTTGCGCCGCGGTCATTTCGAACGAAGATTGGTTTATACAGCTGAACTTGGATTTTCTGCGTGGATTCGATAAAGCAGCATTATGCGCCTCGATCTAATCCAGTATTGGGTCGGGGTAATAGAATTGGGTTAATGTTACAAAAAATACGACTCATTTTATTTCGTGCCGATCGATTAAAGATTCCGGCTCGAAAAGGAAAAGCGAGCATAATATACTTTCCGATGCATTTTCCGTTAATTGATAATATTAGGTATCGATTTCCTCGTCATTCAGACTATTTATATAAAAGCGTACTTAATTATTTTTGAAAATCCATCTCGTACAAAATAAATATTCAATGATTTCATAAATGTATGAGCGCGTGAATTTCTATTGAACGTATTTACGCGTTAAAACCGAAAAATGCATTCATTGCTATCAAATAAAATAAATACGTCTCGTAAACGTTTTCAATTCCTTTATACCGGGCTTAGTTTAGCGATAAAATTTTTTTCTGGCGAAGCGCGTATTTACAAAAAGTGTAATTTTAAACCTTTGATCTGACGTTTCGGATGAAACTTGCACTCTATAAACTTGATAATTTATGGACTATTTATTTTTTCAGTTAAACAGTTTCGATACACGAGTAGAGGCTTAATAACGTTTCTGGCAAGTCGAAAGAAGAAAGCAAATAAGTATTTCTTGAATACCTTTCAGATGTTGTAATGATATCAACTTCTATCTTCATTTGTCTTTAACTGCTTATTTTCGCATTCCCATTTATTTGTAGAATTTAATGAAGTCTATATACTTGTACTATTATACAAGTGAATAGCAACATCAATTAATTTACAGTTTATTCGAAATAATGTCTCGCTTACTTGAAAATTGAAATAAGTTGATATATAAAGTGAAAGTTAATTAAGACAATTCAAAATGAGAAGAGTAATTTGTACTTTTTTTTAAAATTAAAAGAAATATTTACCGCAGAGTAAAAACGTGACCTCAAAATTAACATTAAATGAAAATAAAAACTTCTTGATACCGCAAACTTCTGTTTAATTAATTCTATTGTAGAAATTACGACTGATTCGGAGAATGACAGTTGTGGTAGTTTTAAAAACTTTATCAACTTTTTCGTTCTACTTACAATGTCCCCAAGGATTATCTGCTTAGTTTTTTTTTTGACGACCGAAATTAGACTATTTTTATCAAACTGCAATCTTAAGCGAAACTCAAGAAACCGCCAAGACGCGAACAAAGTCTAAACTTTTCGGAACTCTGCCGAAAGTCGTCTCATCGACGTGAATCGTGCCTCCCCCCCCCTTCCCCTCCGCCCCTCTGCGGAATCACCAAACTTGCGCTCTTTGTTCGACTTCTACCAGTGCTTCGGCAGAAAATAACTGGATCGCACGCTACAAAATATCCATCCCAGCCCGACTAAGCGCAATAATTCCCCAAAGCCCCGCGATAATCGAGACTTCTATTTTTTTTTTTTTTTTTTTTTAGTTACAACCAACACAGCACGTTCCCGCTTCGAAGGGAAAGCGCGCTGGAACGTTCGCCGCGCCGTTCCCGCGGCTTCCCGCGAGGCTCGCGAATCCTTCCGCGCCGCGTCACACAGCTCGCAAAGTAGGTCCCATCGGCGTATCCTCCCGCGCGGTGAGAGCGCGCGGCGGCGGCGGCGGCGGCGGCCGTGTGCCCGCGCACACGTACATCCGTGTGTGTGCACACAGTGTGCATCCGCAAATAAACGGCGCGCGAAGTGTATTCTTAGAGAGTGCGCGTGGACGAGTGGCCTGCTCCCGCTAAAGTCAAGGAGGGAAAATAGAGCGAGAGAGAGAGAGAGAGAGAGCCTTTGCGCCGCGGCCCCCGGCGAATCGATGCGCCGGTCCTTTAATTCGCCCCTGCTTTCGTGCATTAATTAAAAGTAGCCCGAGCTTTTCGAGAGCTTCGCCACGAGTGCTTGCAGTACGGACAGCTTCTTCTTCGTTTCCGAGTGCGCCGCCGCGCTCCTCTCGCCTTTGTCCGAGGAGTATATAAGCCTTTCTTTAGCTCGCGTTTATTTCGGTGCTCGCCGCGCTTCTTCGGCGCTTAAAGAGCTCGAAAAGTGCGCTCTCTTCTCCCTTCTGAAAAAGTCCGCCGGAATAATAATCCGGAGCTCTCGCTTTGTGTCCCGATCGACGGCGGCGCTGCTGCTGCACGCCGCGGCTGCGGAGAAGTCGAGTTCGTTATACCCGCCGGGCGTATTGGGTGCATCGCCTCTCTCTCTCTCTCTCTCTCTCTCTCTCTCGCTTCTTCCCTTCTCCGGCTGTATATTGGCCCCGGGTCAATAAAACTCGATATTGAGAATTCGCAGCGCCGAACGACGCCGGGGCAACGTTGACCTGCACCCGCTTCGCGTGTTTATCGCTGTATAGAGGCGGACGACTCCGTGAAAGAGAGAGAGGAACGAGGCGAAGCGGAGGGAGGCACGAGAAAATTGCGGAGCTTCTTTATGGCGGCGCGGACTCGAATTGTAAAGTTGAATTAGTCGGCGCCTTTCGCGAGGATGGAAAGTTTCGTACTTGTTTGTAGGGAGATTTGTCGGTCGGTGTATTAAGCCAGTTGTTGAATTCGTTGCAAGTGTTGTAGTTCGAAGTATGGTTAATTTATTGAATCGCGAGACGTCGCTGCGGTAATCCCGAATCTTACATTTAAATGAATCTGATAGCACTTTCATTTAGTCTACTTGGAATGGATTAACCGAAGTCATGCTAAATGTTTTGTATATACTGAACGCATCAGCCGACTGTTCACTATATAACTGAAATATGAAGGCATAATAATACTAGAAAATAGCGTTTCTGGAAAGCTCGTCAAACGATACTTATGAGCGTTCATTTTGAATAATTGATCGAACGGCAAATAAGCTGTTTTAGAGTGAAATTTATTAATCGAATATTGCTCAGCAAGGAGCGAATACAAATACCCCACGTGAATGTACTTTATATCAATTTTAGGCTCCAAGTTTCTACAGTAGAACGTTCAGACCTGCTGCTTCACGGTGTTTCTAACGGCAGAATCAAGATTAGTGACCTGAAAAACCTAATAGGTTTCGGTATACTGTAGATTAAAGTTAACGAGAACGCGTTCGCTATGAAGAAGAGGAGCGATAGATCTTCGATTGTAGTTAGGAGACGTCAATTCAGAGTTCCGAAATCGAAATCTACCCTCATATCTACGGCGAAGTACGAATTATGTCAGGGGGTGAGAACGGAAAAAGAAATTACTTCTCCCCGAATGCACCTTTGTCTTTATAATTAACAGTCGTTAAGGGAAATGGAATCAATTACAAATGAATTTATTATCGCGATAGATTCGGTTCAAGCAGCGCACACTTACAGTTTCAATTATTGCTCTCCATAAAACCTCATAACGCAACAAGCTGGCCCATTGGAAACGGTAATACTTTCTGAGCGCACGTTGTTTTGCCGCTCGCACTCGTACTCCGGTCGCTTCGTAAAACACTGATTCTCAAAAGCAAATACATCTTACAAAACTAGAAAAAGGTGATAAACGAGCTCGGCAGAAAAGAACAAAGGAGCTAAGCGGGAGCGAGAGAGCGCGGAGACGAAAGGAAAAAGCACAAAGGGAGACAGGAAAGAGAAGAGAGAGAGAGAGAGGGAGGTGGTTGCTTCGGAAAGAATCGATAAACTGGCGAGTCTCCGGCACGTGACGTGGAAGCTCATGAGGCGCGATAACAGGGAGAGAAAGTGCTCGGGGAAACAGCTGTCGTCCGCCCTCCCCGCCCCCGTCCGCGGAGCTGGTCTATCGCCGCAAAAACACACGGAACCGGGGTCCCCTCCCCCCACCCCAGCC
>UCOM01002138.1:0-29893 GCA_900474385.1 Ormyrus pomaceus | reverse complement strand
CCTGGTAAATAAAAAGGAAAATCAACAAAGCGCTCGCTAATTATCGATCGGCGATACACGCGGCGCTCGTTAATACGGTTTCCACCGACGCGCTAAAAGGATCTCGTATTTTTCGAGGAAGCGAGAAGATAAGAGGGGGCCTCGATAAGTGGCGCGGCTTCCATTAAGCAGACGCGCTTGAATGGAAAATGGATTCCTTTGCTGTTGCCGAGTAATTCGAACTTGTTTTGCAGCGGCACGAACGAACGAATCTGTCTGCGGGCCTCGTTTCGGCCCCCCCCCCCGTCCCTGTCGTTTTTCGCGTTCCTTTTAGCAGCCGGGGAATCGCTCTGTATATCGGGGAATTCTGTGCCGTGATGCAGCTCCGATTACCGGAGCCTCATTATTGTATAAGTCAATCAAGCTGCACGGCTAATTTTGGGTCGGCGATTCGTCGGGGGGTTTTAAGCTCCGAGCGCACGAACAGCTTTGCGTCGTCGGGGGGTAAGGCTCCCCTCCTGCGATTTAAGGCTTTGATGCTCCGGAATGCTTTTCAAGTGAGCAGTCACGTCGATGGAAAAACCATCTGCTATAGACTTCATTTGGATTCGTTGAAGAGTAATGATTGGGTAAAATTTAATTTACCACATTTTACATGCATGTAAAATTTTAATTAAATCAGAACATAATAATTTTCAGTAAAACATTTTTTACTAACTCGTTTCGCATTTTTTTTTTCGCTCGTTCGAACATGCGTTTACATACAATACGAGAAATAAAATCAATAATTGCATGACAACGACTGTCCACGCAAAATTTTATTCGCGTCAAACATAGATTCTACGTATAATCCCATTATTTAATTGTACAATTGGGGCAAAAATTATTATTTCAATGTCCATTCATTTCATTGATCCAAATACTCGAAACTCATAAATCATCCAGCCATTATCGAAGCCCACCTCCCTCTCTTAGCATACAACCTTTTCCGTCGACTACCGCCTTCGACCGAAGCAGCCGCGGCATCGGCTCGAGCCATTTAGCGCGGGTGTAGAATTTCCAGCGCACATCTGCCGGTGAAGGGCGGCACGAGAGCATCCGCGCGGCCGGAAGAGGTGCGAAAGAGCGAGAGAGGCTCGCTGTCCGAGAACTTGAAACGGGCCTTCGGTATATCGCGTTAATTGCTCCTCCCCCCTCAGCCCGATAACTGCAGCCGGCCGTCGAAGCGGCTCGTTAAGTGCCCTATTAAGGCCTGTCGAGGCGCGCGCCTGCTAGCGACACGTCATAGCTTTACTCTCTCTCGCTCTCTCTCTCTCTCTCTCTGTTCTCTCCGTCGCGCCTTCGGAACTCCATTGTCCGAGCGAATTTTTTGCCCCCGCAAAGTTCAATTAGTTTTCTCGTCGACAATCGGTCGCGCGCTTGCATGCCAGACGAGGGGGATTTATTTAGCGGCGATTGACGAGTGTTGATAATTTATTTTCCGGTAATTGCTCTCGGTACATTGGCTGCCGGCCGGCAAGCAGTACACATTTTTCAGAGCGGAGCTTTTTTCGCGTCGTTGTTTTGGCTCTTTTGCTGACTTCGTTTACTGACGTACAATTGATTCGGCGGTTCGATCGGAAAAATATTCGTATTTTTGGGCAGGATTGCTCTATTAAAAGTCAGTAATTTATATAAAAGGTTCGTTGATTACTTTTTCGCTTCTGTTAATGAGCATGTGAAAATGATCTTCTTACGGAAAATGTATGTCAATGAGCCGGAATTAACTTCATTTGCTCCTATATATAAAAATAAAACGTGGACCTATGACATCAATTAATTTATACAAAAGTACCGTCATAATTTCCCAATGACTCTTAATTCATAGCAATACGTTAACGAGGTGAACTTTGGCGAATAAATCATCTCTCTATTTTTATAGATTGGAAAAGAAAACGTTGAATTTCCAGTTCGACAAGCCTTCGTCAGAGAAAGTGTCCACTAAGGATCGTAAAAAAAAGCGGAGGCCAAAGGGCTCATCGAGTCGCTCGTCGTCGTCGTCACTTGCGGGCGCGCGGATAATTCGAGTAACCCCACGGTCGGGCGCCGGCATAATATTGATTCTTCTAATGAGCGATGTAATTAATTTTCGAAAACTTGTTAATCCCGCTCCTATATCTCTTTGCCGGTCTCTCTTCCTCCCGTCGGAAAGCCGAGGAAGGGGGTAGAAAACCATTTCTCGCTCTCTCTGCCTCCGCTCGGCGGATAAAGTCGTTAACTCGAGTATGTACCCCCCACTTGATTCGGCCGCGAGGGAAATTGGAGGGAAGCTCCGAGGCCAGGTGAGAGAGAGAGAGAGAGAGAGAGAGAGAGAGGGAATGGAAAATTGCGGCCGGCGCGCCCCGGAAGATATAGGCGACTCGCCGCGCGATCGGGCCTAACGCCGCAGCTCGTCTGGAGTAGTGTCTACGGACGGGAGGGACGAGCTCTTCTGGCTGTCGCTGCAGCCGCCGCCGCCGCTGTTGTCCCACGGACTGTGGCGAGCGACGGCAAGTTTTAATTGTACGCTAACGACGCATAATTGCGAGGCCTCGCGCTGTACTGTGAAAGCGCGGAATGCCGGGATAAAGAGGTCGAGGGTCTAGGAATTTTGGGCACTTTAACGCTCGGTGTTGCGCGTTTAAAGTCTGTATTAAATTTTTTTTATAGGAAAAGATTCGAGATAATGAGACTGTTTCTAATTTAAAAAGTAAGCTTTTATATAGTTTAAAGATTTGAATAATGAAAAATATTCTCACTCAGTCTATAATTAGAGATTAGCAATCGCTTCCAATAGTCTGACTAAATAGCCGCATTACTACTTACGTATACAATTACATCCAATATCGAGCCTGTTCTCGATGTCTCTCCCGCAACTCCGACTAATTATCCTCCGCGAATAAACGAAAAAAGGATTTCAGCGCGAAAATGAAGACGCACAAAGCTCTCGAAAAGAATCTTTCTAAAATTTTGAATCCATTACACCGCCGGTAAATCATCGCGGCGATCAGCCTGAATCCCTCGCCGGGGAAAAAAAAAAGCGCCCGCGCGGAAGGGCAATTAGATCGCGGAAAATGGCCACTTACTTCGCAGGCCGCGGGACTGCATTTCGAGGAGCTCGTCCGGGGTGGGGAGGTTTCTCGCATGCCTGTGAGGCTTACAAGCGCGCGTGCACGGCGGGCTCTCTCTCCCGGTAGTTGATGCCGCGGCCGGCGTCCCGAACAATTACAAGCCATCGGCACTGCCAAACTACCACGATGATTACGGCCACTAATTTTCCATTTACCGTTCTGCCTGGCGTGTATAACGCACTGAACTTCCTACATAATTTCAATGCGAGAGGCTCGATAGCATACGCAATGAGCAATTACGGACCTGAATCCTCTCTCCCTCTCGCCGTTCCCTCTACCTCTGTGTATATATGTATGTGTGTCTGTGTGTGTGTGTTCAGCGTTATGTATATCTATGTGTGAACACGACGCCGCCGACGCCACCGTCGCCCGAGAGATGTAAAATAGTTTAGAATTTGATCAGCCGGAAATATGTGCCGCACATTGAAATTGTGATTGTCGGCAAACGCCGGCGAGCGTTCGATATCACTGGAATGCGACCGCGAATCAAGGAGTTGCGTTATATTCTTTAAATTTGGATCAAACGGAAAATTGCTTTCCGCGTTGGTTGCTTTGTTCGATATGTTGAATAAAACTATTCAATAAGCATCTATTATATTCAATATTACTATATGTTCATTTTGATTGAACGTCATTATGAACACGAGTTTCTCATTTAAAATTACTTTATACGAAAGGTACAGTATTTCAATGCAGCTGAGATACAGAATTTGAACGCAACAACTCGCACGGCGTGGAGATTTTCCGCTCTTGCGTTGTTAATTATTTTACGAAAACTCAAAAAGCCAGCATTAATACCGAAGCCCTCCTTTTCCGATCCCCAAAAAGTGTCATCGACCGGCTCCCGGCTTGGGGTCAGCAGCCGCTGTTAAAACATCGCGCGACTCGCGCCTCCTCGTACAGCCTGCAGGGCAAAACAGAACGCGCCGGATCTCCATATCTCTTTCTCGCTTCTTCTGCGCATGTGTGTGTCCCGAGAGCGCGGTCGCATTAAAGCAACCTGTTACCGCCTGACGCCGAAACGCTTTATGGGGCCTCCCCTTGCGGCGCCGTTTCTCTTTCTCTCGCCGCCGCACCGTTGCTGCGTTGCCGCTGCCGCTGATATTTTCCTGCGAGTCTTTATTAGTCGCTGATTTCGTTGGAAAGATGGACGCCGCGGTACGGTATCGGCGAGGGAACTAATGGAATTGGAGCGCCGCTGGAATTTCTTGTTAGGGGTGATGGGTTAATCTATAAAGCAAACCTGCCTCTGTTTAAGCGAGGGATAGTTTTGATTTATGAACCTTCGCTTTGGCAGTGCTGGGTTTAGAATGACGTTCGACCTCGTGAATTTCGGGGGATCGATACTTTCAGAATTTTGATCGGGTGAATTGAGCGGTTTTTTAATGATTTAAGACACTTTATGTTTTAGTAAATCTTTTTATAAGGGGAGCATTTCAATTCGGCATGACGGCTTGAAGCAGAAGCTTAATAACGGAAAATATTTTTTTTTTTTTTTTTATAGCTACTGAAATTGATTCAATATTTTAACTTTTGAAGCAAAATGTATTTCCGTTCCGCTTTTCGATTTAAAGAAACCAACACCTCTTTCATTTCGATTTCTTTGAAATTTTATATACCGTCGCTTTTCGAATCGCAGCCTCTGAAACTGAAATAGAAATTCTAAAATTGCCGAGTTGTTCAATTCTGTACTATAACTCGCAGCGCAGAATTCACATATAAAATGATGAAAAATATCAAGATTGTTGCAGATTTATATTTGAAAGTAATAATTTTGATATTCGATCCAATTTTGTCAACGGTTCGTTAAACAATAAGTATATCCGAACAGCTTTGAGAACTCGATGCAACTAACTGCCTTGTGCAGATTCCAAGGCGAACTAATAGTTAAATTCACCCTAAAGACAATAGAAATATTTAGTTACATAACAGGTCAAGTTTGTTCTCAACCACAAGCAGCGAAATATCTTCATTACTCAGGAATCCGGTTTCAAAACCACCGGAAACTTTATCATGACCCTAACAACTTTTACAGTAAAACCAGAGGAAATTAATGCATTCTTAGATTTCTGTTACTTTGCACATTTTTGTACACAAATTTGCAACGTTCAACTTTGGAGAATAATTTAATAAAAGAAGAGTATGCACAATTATTTCATTAACTTATTTAATTTATTATTATTATTCAATCTTACAAGATTGCGTATTATTTTATATAATTTATTGAAAATAACAATTCAGAATAAAGAATATGAATTATTGACATTTTCCGTAGAGAAATAAAAATAATGAAATCAATATTCGCACAATAGAAAGTATTCATCTAAAGCAGTATTCGGGCAGCATTTCGTTGACAATCAAAAATTCTAATTTCCGGGCACAATTTGTCACCCTCGCAGCAAACGCGCGGCTCCGTAAGAAATTGAAAAAAAAAACCAACGAAAGCACACGTCGAGTGTTCCTCGAATTTTCCGATTGCAGTTTTCCGCCCTCGCGTGCGGCGGCTCCGTACGTTTAAAAAGAGAAATCGCCGAAAAGAAGGTCGAGGACGAGACAATGGGGAGAGGAGGAGGGGGAAAGAGCAGCGAGGTACAGTAGCCTTTCAAGGAAATCGGTTACACTGCGGAACAAAGGACAGTTAAGGTTTCCCTCTCCGTCCTCGGCGTTCTTTGCCCGTTTTAAGAGAAAACGTCGATTCGCGAACTCGGCTCTTGTCTCTGCCGGAGACGCGAAACCAGTAACCTAGCAACACCCCTGCCGCCGCCGCCGCCGCCGCCGTTGCCGCCGCCGTTGCCGTCGACGTCGTGCTGCAGCATCGCGAGATAGATAGAGATAGTCGCGACCTGTAACCTCCAGTCGTCATCGCTTCTCTCCGCTCTCCTCTCCTTCCGCCTTTTCTTCTTTGCTTTCAATTTGCCCTATCTTTTACATCTGCCGCGTATAGGTCGGACGGCGGGCCTCCGGGGAAGAATTAGTTTTCGGGCTGGCTGACCTGAAAATCACGATTTTTAAGGGAAATTTTGTAATGGGGGGGAAGGGAAAGTTTGCTTTGACGGGGGAATTGATTTCGAGGAAATTTTGAATACGTATTGGCTTGCGTGGGGTAATGGCCTTTGTATTATGTAACGGTTAAGTTTGAAAGACCCCTCAGGGTGAATTTTTTCGATCATGAATTATGTAATGTTATCCACCCATTTATGTAAAAATGAGCGTAGTAAATAATTTTTCTGTTTTATTAGCTAAACTTTCTAAAAAAAAAATAATATATTTAAAAGAATATGAAAGAAATTTTTTTTATAAAAATGTGTACATGATTTAACAATATTAAACGGTATGTTTTCTAACAAACAAATCTAATTATTTGAACAAAGTAAATATTTCACTTTTTCTACCTCTAAAAATCGAAAATATAAATTCATCTTTTACGGTTTCCTTCAATTTTCAGTATTCTTCTTTAAGTTTCTTCCAAAATGATTAACAAACCTTAACCGAACTAAGCAATCAATCCAACGCGTCTAACCGGCAGCCCATCGGAAAATCCTGTTAATTAATTAACTCGAAACGGCAAGCAAAACATTCAAACTCGGTAACTCAGCCGTTCATCAGCCCCGTCGGCATCGCGCAGGAAAGCTCTCGCCGCGAATCATCGAATTAGCCAATTACAAGCGTGACGCACCGGATTGCCAGGCGCCTAATAAGGAGCGACGCGGCGGTTCAAATTTAGGATACACAGAGACGCCGGGCGGTGATTCGCGGATTGTTTAGTTTCCATCAAAGCCCAGGCACGTGCCTACCGCGCGCACTTAGGGCCGCCCGCGGCCCGCGAGTATAATGCGCGCGCTCGCGCCTCGAATATCGCTCTCGCCAATTAAGCGCCGCCGCCGCCGCCGCCGTCGATGCAATAACCGATCACGTTGCCGGACGCGGACCAAAAACGTGACCGCCGACGCAACGCGCCGAGGCTAATTGAAGCCTAATGCGCGCGCTCCGAGGGGTACGAGGGCGCTTGGGCGCCACTTTCGCATCGGCACGGCTTTTCGAGGCGAGGATTAGCCTGGTTTTTTTTTATGGGCTGTTCAATGATGCGAGCTGCAATCGCGGTAACGATGGTCGGCTGAATGGCTGGGTGTTTGTGTGAGGTAGGTTAACGAGTAAACAGGTACGTTGGTATTGTGCGTGTCAAGCAAGATGGACGAAAGAAATGTTACTAAACAAAGGTGGAACACTCAAGAGTTTATTAAATATTATACGAGAGGGAAAGAAGCAGCCTGCACTTCGCGACGGGTCATCTTTACATTTTATATTTCCATTGCTTTGGCGGCTGTTTGAAGTTCAGTGTGCTCATCATTACGTTATACTTTGAACATCGAATCATTTCTATAAAAAAGTGTAAATGCAAACAAAGAAATCGTGTGCTGTTTGTGGCAATGAGAAATATTCTATAATTATCAGTTGTGACGATAAAGAATGTCTCTGCGCTATTTTCTAATGTGGTCTCTTTAATCTGAATTATCTTTAATAAAGTACGCGGCATTACAATAAAATTAATCTTCTTCAAGAAAATCCTCCATTAACGTCCGACCATTAAGTACTCTAATTTAATTACTCTCGAAAACTAAAAGTTAATACCAGCGATTTGATAACGAACCGTAAAATCCTCCATCCCTTTTAATATTCTAAGTCCAACGATCCATAGCTGAATGCAAACAATAAAATACTAAAACCAAACCCGGAGAGAAGCGAAAGTCGTTCGAGGGTCGAAAATTACGTGATTAGTAAATAGCGGAAGGGTAAAGTCTCTCCCCCCGTCATAACGTCCTTTTTACGGCTCCTCGTAAAACCTTTTACTTCCCATTCAATAAAAAGATATAAAACTTCTTAAACTGTTGTCGGCGTCGCGCAGTAAAGCGTCGTCGCGCTGCAAATACATTATATATATATACATATATATATATCATCCGCGCGTGTCGCAGGGATCGCTGGTTCGCCTCTTTTTTTCCTTTCAGCAGCGGCGCGGCGCGTCCAATTTTCGCCCGGCGGAGAAACGTCGTTACGCGAATTCTCGCCGTCGTTCACGCGCGCACGCGGCTCGCGCGCCCCCGTAATGAAGTCCGCCGCGGCGCGTCGCCGCTGTCGATGAGGCGCCTATCGATAATCTAGCTTGCATATAGATTATACTGACCGTAAGAGCTGCCGGGACTCTCGCCGTTGTACGGCCGCCTCTGTTTTTATCGAGCTGCTTTTGCTTTTCCCAGGTGGCGTTGCCGTTGAGATCAAGGGAGGCTGTTTTTGGGGCCGTTTTCGAGTTTTAGAATCATTTACTTTACTATTTGTTAGAGTAATTGTGTGGCGTACTTATTTTAAAGCTTTCACCGGAAATTTTCAACAATTTTAGCTGAGAAGAAAACTGGTTTTCCGCTCCAACTAATCAACGTCCAGTAATTCCAATTAGCAGGTCTGCATCAAAGCTTTAGTTCTCAGTTAACAAAGGAGCAGGATTCACGTTTCTCTCATTCAAATACCTCGTCAATGGTTTAAAATTAGCATTTTACTCCGACGATCAACGCAGACCCAAAGCCCACTCCAGAGGCGGATCATACGAGAACGCGTCAAAGCGAAAATCGTAAGCGGATCTATATCGGAAGTTGGCAGCGGCGTAAAAGATAATAACCAGGGAGAAAACTGTTCCGCGGACGGATCGACGAGTTCGGAGAGAGTCCGATAATAGGGACAAACTGAGTCCGGTGATAAGCCGAATTACACAAGTCGCTGCGGTCTGGGTCCGTCACGCCACGGTGCGCAAGCCTGGACGGCGACTCCGGCTATATATCTGGTGCGCCGAAAATCGGGTGACCTCGCCGTCACGTTCGCCGATGCTCAATCATTTTCAATTTATACGGACGATGACCCTTTGGGCGCGATATCGATGAGCCGGAGCTATCCGTGCTGTGTCATTTGCAATTTATGTAACGGGGATATTAGATACTCCGCGTCAACAGAGCTGCTCGCTGTAGATTTGTCAGAGCCTTTCTTTTAGCTTTAATTTTGTACGATAATTTCTTTCAGTGGCGTTTTATTTTGTTAATTGTAAAAAAAGCGATTAGAACAGTAATCACGTGTAGAACTTTAATAAAATTACAAATAAAAGAACAAAGTATAGAGATTGAAACTATGATTAATACCCGGACGAGAGAGCAAAATTGAAGCACTCGAAATGGAAAAGGTTAATGCGTTCGTGCTTCCCGATCGTTATACCCCCCGCAATTTCCCTAAAAATACATATATAAAATGCCTCGCAAATCGAGGCATTCAACCCGCGCGCAAGGCGATCCCGCGCGCCAAGCGATCTCGTCCATTACAATCTTTATTCCTTCTCCGAGCGCGAAATTCGCGCCGGGCCGACCTGTACATAATTAACGGCGAATTAATTTCCATTAAGCCGAAACGAATCAATATTTACGAGCGGCCCGTAGAGCGGCGGCATAACGCCCGGGGAGCGTTCGGTGGAAAGGGGGGATTCGCCCGCGAGTTTACGAGGGACATCTTTAGTGATCGTAAGGAATTAATTTTTGGCTCGGCGTCCCTCCGGCCGGCCCCCCGTTTTTCACCTTATTTACCGCGAGCCTTGGCCTCCCCCCGCGCCGGGTATAAAAGCTCTCTCTTTGCGCGAGCGGGAAGGAACGAGCGGAGAGAGAGGGGGGGGGGGGGGGAGGATCCTCCACTTTCTGAAATTGCATTCGAAAATCGAGAGTGCAGCAGCCGAAGCCGAAGCGACGACGGAGAGGCTCGCATACGGTCCGATACCCGATCCCATCGGCTTATGGTTTAGGTATATGAGGGGTGAAGATCTACGAAAATGGAAGAAATATCTTTTTCCTCCCTTGTCGTTGGTTCGATATTGTGCGCTGTATATATTCTTTGAGCTCCTTTTTTTTTTTTATTCTATTGTGCGAAGGAACGCCCTGGAGAGATATTAAAACGCTTCGATGGATCGCTTTTGTTAAATAGGCGGAAATTTAAAAACGGACAGAGAAAAATTGATTCCGGGTTAATTGGGGATAATGGCAAAATAAATATTGATATTTCCTTCGAACGCGAGCGTCTGTGATTACCGCGCGGATGAATATTTTGCGTTACGCTTGTTTATTCCACGGCGGAAAGACAGGGGACAGAATATACGATCTGCAAACAATTCGCGCGTCTCGCCGCGAAGTTCTTCTCTATTGGGTAATTTACGCGCATTTGGAAAACAGCGGCTCATTAATTCGCGACGAATTCATTCGTTAATAAAGTATATAACGCAGGCCCGGCCGATTATAAATCAGCGCATTATCAAAGCGCGGACACTAAATTTTCCAGAACATGAATGCAAGTCAATTTACCCACCGGCCGCGCTCCGATAAATCCTCCGACAATCAATGATCGCCTCCTATTTATCTGTTACTTAAACCGGGCAAAAGTGGCGCTCGTTACAGCTCGTAGCCGGGCATAAATCACGCCGTAACGAGGTTACCAAAAACTCTGCCTAAAAGCTCTCCGCGGGCCGAGAGAGAGAGAGACAGAGAATAGGATTATATACCCTCGCAGAAAAAAAAGAGAGAGTCAGAATAAAACGAGGGTCTGAGGGGAGTGAAATTTCATCCGCGAAAGCGATACAATAACACCTGGCTTATTCGGCCGCCGCGCGGCCCGGGGAGTGATCTCGGCGAAAGGGGGGGGGGGGAGACACGACGTTCGTTCGGCGATTTTTTTCCTCCCCGGGCTGGCCTTTTACTGCCTGCCGGGGCAGCGGCAGCCAGCTTCTCCTCTCTCCTCTCTCTCTCGCGAACAATGTCGCTCGCTCGCGGCCCATCAGCATAAAACGCCCGGTTTTACGAGCCGTAGCCGAGTGGAGGCGCGCGCTCGCGTTACATCTTCCTCAAACGGCCCCGACATTGTGCAGCTCGCGCCGCCGCCGCCGCCTTCCTTTCCTTCTTTCCCTTTCTTTTTTTTTTTTTGTCGCGAGATCTCTACGTGCGCGGATATAGATTGTCCGGGGGAGAGTCGACCCGCCCCGCCGTGATTTTTCAAGGTACGAGACACTCTGCGAGGAGAGAGAGAGCCGCGCGAATTGCGAGAGGGGCTTCGAGAGTCGGCGAATCTAGATTGCGGGCGGCAGTTTTTTCTTTCTGGGAAGTCGCGTTATATAGGACCTTTTGCTTATGAGATTTGTGTCGTTGTAAGGGAAATCGGATTGAAGTTGTCGGGCAGATGAATTGTTTCGCGGACATTTTCTTTCCGTTCATTTGCGAAGGGAAAACATTTTTTGCGGGATGAGAAGAATAAGTTAGAAGCTTGAAAGAGCTTCGGGGCTTAAAATTTATACATCAAAATTTAATGAATTTCGAATATTTAAAACTATTATTGCATGCAAGCAATTCGTAAATAAGATTTAAATATCTTTTAATTTTATAGAATGAAATTGTTTGAACGTGAAAATCGTGTCACAGAATAATTTGTTAGCAACATTAATTCTCCGAACACTCCACAACCTGGAATTAACGTTGAACTCACTTAAAATCTAAAAAACTGTCACCGCGTACAATCCTTTCTCGCTCCCTCAGCCGCGGCAAGAAGTCGAGTGCCGCGCGCGGCTCGCATCGCCGAGGATCTCCAGAGCACCCGTGGAAACGCGCGGAGCGCGCCAGAAAAAGATACGCGCCGCACACACGGCGCTCTCGCAATATCGAGCGCCGCGGCAAAAAAACGGAGAGAGAGAGAAGAGGCAGAGCCGAAGAAGAAGAAGAATAAGAGTGGAGGGAGAAACATTTGATGGCGCTTTATGGGAGACTCCGCGTCGTAAACAGGGATCTTGACACATAGGGCGTAAGCCTGGGCTTAATTCCGTCCATAAAAGCAAACGCCTCCTCTCTTTTTCCTCTCTCTCTTACAGATATAGATATGCGCGCGGCTCGCACTCTCGAATTTACGATTTTGAGAAACGGCGACGTTTCGACCTCCGCAAAAGTGCCGCCGATGGACATTGAATCCGCGAGCGAACTTTCAGCGATACGATCGTCCGGTTCGGCTCCTTCCTCCCTCTCTGTCCTCTACTTTTTTTTTCATCGGCCGTCTTTTATGGGGCTTTCTCGGACGAGGACACGGTCGAACTTGTTAGCGATACAAAATGCGTTCGAGACACACGTTCCTACGACCGAATGTCCTGCGTCTTGAGCGAATCTGTTTTAAAAAAAAAAATTCAACATGAACTCAACTCGTCAACTTGGTAAATTCTTCGGCTTCCTCCGCGCAAGAAATCAAAAAACTGACCCCTCAAAGAAGCATCCCCTCGCGAGTAATTCAAAACAGAGCCCCCCGATATCGCAACAGAAGTCAGCGGCCGCCCGGCGAAAAATAACGCGAGAAAAAAGCACCCCGCGCGCCGCTTGGGGGAATTCCATTCCAATATCGTCGGATGCAGGAACCTGGCAAATTGGAGGCGGCCCGATGCGCGCGAGATTTCGGTCCATCGGGAATCCGGCGCGCGTCTCCCCATAGACGGCTATTACGAGAGAGAGAGAGAGAGAGAGGAGGAGGAGAAGGAAGGAAGGAAGGAAAGGACGAGCATATCCTTCGCGACGTCGACTGGACGACGGATAATTTGTCCGGCGGCGGCGGCGGCCGCCGGCTGGATTCTTATGCCCGTGGGAAGATGCCGCTCTGACCCGAATCTTAACTAGGTGTCTAAGTCTATTTCAGTCGTTCACCAGGTCGTCCCGGCGCTGCTACGGCAATGCGGTCTAACTGCCCGCGCGTCCCTTGCCGTCCTCTCTCTCTCTCTCTCTCTCTCTCTGTGTACACGACTGTCTTGCCGGCCGGAAATGGAATTTGTTTTATTAGCTCGATTGTTTCCACGTCGGGGCTCCTCCTATCCGACCTGGGATGTGTGCGAATAATTTTTATTAGCCCGCGTTTCTTCGGAGACTTTCTCTTCCGCGCGGACGTTTATACGAAGCTTCGGAAACTTTTACGGGATTTTTCACGACGAATTTTTCGTAGAAGCGCGGGAAGTGAATTTCTGTAAAATTCGGTGCAAACGATCAACGACCTCGAGAAGCGCGAGAAATCGCCGAGACTCTCGGAAAATTGACGCACCGCCGTAATAAGCGAAACAACCGAAACTCCCTCGAAGTCTTTTAAGTAAGACACACGCGCGCTCGCGCGCGCCACCGGCATTAAACAAAGCAAACTCATTACGCCGAAGTAATTCCGCAAATATGGCATATTTACCCCGTCGTCGTCGGCGTCGCCGTCCGAGGAATCGAGACTCGAGACTTTTGCGCGCGAGCGTCTGCTCCTCTCGCGTCGTCGTCGCCGAGAACGAGAGAGTAAGAGAGAGAGAGAGAGAGGGGCAAGCGCGCAATTTGTATGAGCGCTCTAAGTCCCTGTAATTGCGCCGAGCCGGAAATATATGGCGCGTGTACGTGTACGCGGCTGATTTGCATATTATAATTTATTGGCGGAGATATCTCGGCCGCGTGACGAGAGCCGAGTCTGCCGCGGCTAGACTTTCAAATTTAACTTTCAAAATAACATTTACCTTAATAGCGCCGCTCTCTCTCTCTCGCTCTCTTCGCCCTCCGCCTTTTCTCGTTCTATTAGAAGGAGGGAGGCAAGTGGAATAAGCCTGCACAGCCCGAGACCCGGGATGGAGATTGTATTATGGCTGGTTCTTCTGATGACTTGGAGTGTTCTTTTCTCTTGGTGCTTTAATATCGCCGCTTGTCCTTTGAGTGAATCATTCTCGGGGAATTGGATTTAAAAACTACTTACTTTGCAAACGTACTATTTCGTTTAGAAGTGAATAATGGCTGGATTAAAGGTATACAGTTCTCTTTCTTTTTTTTTTTTGCGGGAAACGTAATCGTTTTATTCTAACGTAATGGCTTTGGGTGCTGTTTTTGGAGGATGCCGCTCTCATCCTTAAACTTTGGAAAGTTTAAAGTAAACGGAAGTTTGCTTACTTACAATATGACTGTATTCAGGGAACACTTACTTTGGGGATGGATTTATTTAGTGCTTTAAGAAGATGTAAGCATAAATTGTATTAGTTCTCTCTTGTTACCTTATTTACAAGGAGCTCCCTTAACGTTCGCGAAACGCTTTTACAAAATTTCGTAACTAAATAATCCGACGAAATAAGTGCTCTAACGAAAAATTACTCGAAAATTTTCAATGATTAATCCAAAGGAAATAAATTCCAACCGCAGCATAAAATATAGGAACCGCAAAGGAATCGGAGCAAAGCATCGCGGGGAATCATCGATAATCAATGTAACAGCATTAAAGGGCCCCGCGCCGTAAGTAACAGTGCCAACAAATCAATTCGAGCGTATAAGTCAAGTATAAAACGGGCAAAGAAAGGCATAAAGCCAGAAGAGAAAGGAGGTATCCGCAGAAGGGGGAGGGGGGGGGGGGACAGCTCTTTGCTTTGCGAGCGAACACGAGGGCGAGCTCGTAAAGGCCGTTTAAAGGGGTTTTTCGGCGCTGGGCTAAAAGGCGGCGGCGGCAGTCCTCGCGTGACCATGAAACGTTATCTTTCTCGGCGTAGAGTCGGACGTAAGCCAAGCACTAAAGCGACGCGGCCCCAGAGACACGCGGAGAAACTGCAAAGGGGTTGACCTCCCCGACAGAATTCATACGCCTATAGCCCCCTCTCTTCTCTCCGCACCGACTGCCCGTGTGCTTCGATCAGCCCCCGCCGCGAAATCATTTCGCGCGTTAAGATCCGCCGAGGTAGATATCGCCGCGCGCTGCGACAATTTTCTAAGTATTCGAACAATGGCCGCGGCGATTAATCGCCTCGAGTTCTCTGTGTGTTTGGTCGATGCCGCGCGCACTGTTTCTATACACTGGCCGGGGAGATTTCGGATTCCCCGCGGAGTTAGCTTTCTTTCGCGAGAGAGTCCCGTTTTCGGCTCCGAGCTGCGGGAAATTGCGACCTACTTCTTTTTTTTTCCAGGGATGACGGACCCGGAGTTTTTTACGCTTTTTTGGCGGCTTTGATTTATTGGGAAAGGGGGTGAGCGCGGAGATTTATGAAAAACCGTTCTTGGATCGTTATTTAGTATGAGTCCTATTGATTTCCTTTAGGGTTTTCCGTATTAGGTTCGATGTTATCCGACTGATGATTTTTTGATAGATTGCTCTTTGAATAGGCAAACGTTTTACCTTAAAACTTTAATGTGTAATTCTTTTCTTTATTCAAGCTTTAAAGTTATAAACTTTAGTAATAAATCTGTTTTAATATATAATTAAAATTTAGCGCGAATTTTAAATTCAAATATTTAGCTTCCAAAGTTCAACTTAAAACTCCGAGTTCATCAGAAAAAATATTTTTCTAATTAATCCTAAGATAACAATAACTTCCACTCCTCCGGCGCCTCTCCCAAGAATCGCAATAACCCATTTTCCTCGCCGTCTTCCCCCGAAGCTCCCTGCGAATTAAGTAATTGAAAAATGGCGCTCTCACGTCGCCGCGGCAAAAATCGCTCACCTCGGGGAAAAATGTGACGTTTCGCAGTCGCCCACTTCTCAAATCAAGCCAGAGAGCTCCTTCCTCTCTCTCTCTCTCCCGCGGAAAAGTAATTGCGCGCCGTTAGGAAATTTACGAGGATCTCCTGCGAAAACGATACCGGGCAAGTATGCTAATTACCGTAATTAACTAATTACTCTCGACGCCTGTCAGGCTCTCTCTGTTATCGGTTATTAATGACCCGTCGCCGGACCGAGGAGGAAAACAGCGCGCGGCCTAAGGAGGGACGGACGGACGAGCCGAGGAGGAGCTGGCATAAGAGGGGAATGAATCGATAGTATAGGAAAGAAGGAAGGAAGAGGAGTGCAAAGGGGGGGATACGTTTTGGCACGAGTTACGGGTTTTAACGGCGAGCCCGGCGAGTAACGGCCCTTCGCTCCTATACCATTTCGCTTCTTTATTGCGTTCCTTATTTATTTTTTCCTAAGTATGAGCGAGAGAAAAGCTCGAGCTGAGCTCTTACTTCTTTCCTCCTCTTATCTTCCGTCGGATCTCTCTTTCTCTCTCCTCTTCTCTTAGTCGCGATTTTAACAATTTTTTATGAGGTATACCGTTTAGTTTCGATCCGAGAAACGTTAGAATTACAATATTATTAATTTTCGTCCGACGATTCATGGATCCCCAAACGCTGATAATTAGCCAGTCGCGGCACGTACGGCGCAATATCATATCGATTAATTGTTAAATCACCGAAATCCGTTGGCGTCGATAAAGTTTAATACATCTGCTTTTAATGACCTTTATCTGCAGGCGGATAGTTAAGATTCCGGCGGTGCGCCAACCCAAAATCGAGCAAATTTCGCGCTCAGTACACAGCGAATCGTCTGTAGTGTTATTGCGCAAACAAGCCTTTGCTTACGAAATTTTATACTCGCATTGTTGAGAAACAAAATATTTCATTGGAAAAAACAATTTGTTAAGTCTTTAATATTGTTGAGTTCAATTATATAACTACTTGCTACTGCTCGACATATATATTCTTATATAATCAAGTAAATAAATAAGTTTACTGAAATTTTACTTCAACGAACGCAGTTATCTCAAGACAAAGCTTGCTCCGTCCGCATAAATTACTCGCCGTAGCAGAAAGAGCCCAATTTGCACGCTCAACCAGCCGCTACATCACGTCGTAAGCTTCCATAAAACATTTATCACCTCGTCAGCGATTAATCAACAATTCACGCAGTCAATTGGCGGTCAATCGGGCTCCGGAATTCCAGAAACCCGAGGGGCGAGAGAGCGCCGCCGCCTATAAATAAGACCCGGCAACTTATTCGCCGAGAGAGAGAGAGAGAGAGAGACGTTATACACAAGAGACGTTAGGCGCGGAGACACCGTCCGGGATGTAAAACAGATTTGGTAATCGAAGCTCTCCTGTAACGCCGAGCAGTTTGATCCGGGAATTTCGGGGCCGAGCGCCCATTGAATATGCATTAGCATCGGCAGGCCACAGGAGGGTCCACCTACGCGACTGCCAAGCATTGTCCCTCTGTCTCTACCTGCTCTACCTCTCTCTCTCTCTCTCTCCCTCTGTCTTTGCCGATATCGCTTTCTCTCTCCCTCTCTCTCTCCTTTACCAGGCATTTTCGATTCCGTCTCCTTATCGCCGGCTCGAGGCTTTTTCGGAAATGTAGGAGCGAGTTTCGGGATTTTATGCGATTCCTGCGGTTATTGATAGGGTCGCGGGCTTTTCGGCCCAGTTTTCGCAATTTATAGCGAGTGCACTGTAATGGATTGCGGCATGATTGACTTTTTTTTACCGTTTATATAGCAAACGTTATATTTGTCGAAAATTTTTCTCGAGTAACAAGCACGTCGCGGTTGATCCGAGTTTCAGAAAATAGAATGTAGTTTTACAAAATTTCTTCTTAAAATGCGCGATGAGAACGATATAACATATATTATATACTTTGTATTCTTTTAAATAAATAATAAAAGCGTTATTTTTGTTCTTAAAAGCAAGATACAAACTTGTATCTCGGAAAAATAGCATTACCCCCGCTGGAAAATCTTTCATCAAAACTTGTATAAACGGCAGCCGGTCGTTACATTAAAGTAAAATTCTTCGCTTCGAGCAGCCGGGAGCGAGCTTCCACTTCCTCCAGTTTGTTCCATAACGGGATTTGACAGAAATACAAAGATCCGCGATTGAATTATCGCAATCGTTTCCTCTGCGTCGCTCCGCTCCTCGCTTTTTCCCGACTCTCTCTCTCCTCTCCCTCTCTCTCTTTTTCTACTTTCGAGCTTGCTTTCATCGTCGAATCTCATTTGCGCGTGAAGGGTTTCCGGGGAGTAGACGCGCGAGCGAAACACGCGATTCCACGTTAACTCTTTAATTGAAAAATAACAAAAAATCCAGGGCGAGAGCTCTCTCGCCTCCTTCCTCCGCTTCTTCAATCTTATTTCTCCGGGGCGGGACTCTCGGCAGCTTCCCGTTTTTACCTCTCTCTCTCTCCGCGCGCGGAGAGCGAATTTGCGCGCGCCGGGAAAATCTGGCCGGCGATTTTAGCGTACCTTTGAATTACGCGCGCCAGCTCGCGAGCTCTCCTCCTTCCTCGGATTTTAATCGAAATTTTCCGCTAATTTATCCGAGCTGAAAGTGCGCTTTAATTTTTCAAATTCACTAGATCTTAGTAAAAAAACAAAAAGTTTAAAAGAATAAAATTCCGTTCGTCCTCCATCGGGCAGGGATCCCCGCGTAAGACACAGTTTGCAAGTAAAATTCGCCCTTTGTCCCTGGGAGAGTCGTTAACCCTTGAGTGTATCTCGAGTGATTTCGATCCAATCGTTAATTCGAGTCGTCCGCCACACTCTCACACCGAGATCCTCGCGGTCAAGCTCTCTTTCTCTCTCTCTCCTCCTGCGCATACATATACATATATTCCGGCCCCGGCGCGAACAAAGGAGACTGCCGGGAAGGGGGTACAGCGGAACCGCGGCTGCACGTGACCTCGCGCGTGAGCTCGAGAGCGAGCCTCTCTCCGCGTTTTCTCGATATCTCTCTCGGTGCGCGGGGAAATATCGGACGGCCAGACCGAGCCGAAACGGATTTTAATTCGGAATTTTAGACGCTCGCGAGGCGAAGGAAGATCGGCCGGGGGAAATGAGAGTTTGCTGCACGGACTTGTATAATGGGGTGGAAAATATTTTTTCAGCGATTCAATAAGATACTTCAACGCGGAACGTGATTTTCTTGCCACTTTCAGATTCAAATTGGGACAGCAATTTCCCGAAAATCTTCAATAATTACGGAGCCACCCGAACTTCGCAAAAACCACTCGAGTCCAGTCGGAGCTCTGCTTTCTAAGCACCGCGCTTTCCCTTCTCATTTTTTTCTCCCCGTAATCGCGGCCGCATATAATTTACGAACAATCGAATATCCGCCTCGAGTCTGAACCAAGAATCTACTTGGACGTTCTCGACTGGAAATCGCTCGAGCCGCGGCTGGATATAAGGCGGAATGGTCCGTATACTCGCGCATAGGCTCGAGGAGCAGCAGCAGCAGCAGCAGTGCAGGGGGCCGCGGCGGAGGCGAAGGGAGGGGGGGGGGCGCGCACTGCGAAGCCGGCTTTAAAGTTCGATATTACCTTGGCAGAGGTCCACGGGCAATCTTATAACTCAGGCCGCTTAGGCGCACTTGAGCTTTAACGCGCGAGATTGCCCGGGATGAATACATGGTGGCCCTTCGTCCCTCTCTCTGTCTCTATATATAGGGGCCGAGGTTATCCTCGTACGTATACGATATGCGCCGCGCGGCGTCTTTGTCGCACGGCCGCTTTATTCGCGAGCGACGCTCTTTACGCGCGCCGACCCCGTAGCTTTTTCAATCGCGGACCCGAGTTTATGGACTTGCGCGCACCTATGCACGACGGCGAGCTTTATGCGCGCGCGAGCGAGCGAGCGAGCGAGCCTTTGCGACGGGATTCACTTTTATAAAGGATTAACGGGGGATTTGCATTATTAAAGGACGCCTTTGGTACGGCTGCGATACTGTTTTGTCGAGGGGGGCGGGGGAGACGCGCCGCGGGATTGCGGCGACGCGAGGAGTTTCTTGGCGAGAGCTGTAATTGACGAGGCCGATATGGTTCGAGCACGCAAAAATGTCGCTTTATCGAAGATTTTGCGAGGTACGAAGACAGTAAAAATAAAGAGATCGTACAAGCAGATAATGGCATGCAGAATAATTTGATTATAGGATTATGTATTTTAAGTGTCTGCATGACTGATATAAAGTATAATCTGAACAGATAAACATTCTTAATTTTAATTGAGTCTTTATCATATATCTTTTAAGAACATCGCGATCTTTTAACACTTGAACATAAAACGATATCAAGACTTTATTTAACAATTTTATCAAAAAAAAACCAATCAAACTAAACACATTTTAAATCCAAACAGATCGTATCAGTTTAGCTTCGAAACGTTGAACTCTACATCAATAGCTTATAAGTAAAGCGGATAAGCTTTCTGCATAAAATTCTTCATTTTCTATCAAGTGTTCTTACAAATTTGGCGTGATAATATATTTCAATTATTTAAAAAAAAAAAAAAATGTGTCTTGGTAAGTTATTTAACGGTACTAGCTGCCATTATTTAGAAATTCTTACTAAAACTAATGTAATTTTTTAATAGAAAATATTGGAATACGTCACGTGATCGTGCTAATATTATTTGTGGGTCATGCAATAAACCAAGCCATGCGTACGCTTCTCAGCGTCGTTTTAATCGCAATGATGAACGACAAATCCCAGATTTTCGACGATCCCGTAAGCGAAAATAATTTGTTACAACTACATAAAGTTAAAAAATTAAGGTGTAATATTTTATGCTGTTTTAGATGTTTGAATGGAGCACGCAAAAGAAGGCCATAATTTTAAGTGCTCCATATGGAATAGCCGTATTATCGAAAATACCTACCGGTTACCTGATGCAATGCTACAGTGCGCACAAAAGTTTATTCATTGTCTGTTTATTTTGCAGTATTCTTATTAGTGCAATACCAACCGTTGCCACTTACATTGGTTGGATGTCTATGCTCGGTTACATACTACTTATAGGTATTATTGATTCCTTCATTTGGTGCGCTACACAAGTACTTCTTCCAAGATGGGTTCCACCAGCTGAAAAAGCAAGACTCGGTAAGCGTGTACTTTCGTCATCCCTTTACATTTTGAGTAATTTCAACTTTTTTTTCGTCTTAGCGTCTTTTGTGTATAACGGACAAACAGTCGGATATATTTTGTCAGTGTTTATTTCTGGACTATTACTGGGGTCAGGATTGGGCTGGCCAAGTATTTTTTATACCTTCAGTATGTCTGGTCTAATTTGGTCCATTGTTTTCTATTTATTGAGTTCTGATTCGCCATCGACACATCGGATGATCAGCTCCGCAGAGAAAACGCACATAGAAAGTAGCTTTACGAGATTGGAAAAGAACGTCCAACAGAAAGTATTTGTTCATTTTTATATAGAGTTACGTTAAAAACTTGTTTTTATTTTAAGCTATTTTTCGTTCTTCAAGTTTCCGTGGAAAGCAGCATTTACATCAGTACCCGTTTACGCTTTGATAATAACAAGGTGTTGTTCGAAGTGTATGGTTACTATTTTCATAACGCAGATACCCTCTTATGTTAATTATATCTTACATTTTGACTTAAAGGATATAAATTTCACGTATATGACTTTTATATAAATTTATACATAAGGTCCACAATCTTAAACGAAAATTAAAAATAATTTATGTCTTTCAGAGCAGCCTAATATCTACTGCGCCTCATTTAGCAACCTTTTTAATGACATTTGTGTTTGGTTGGTTATCAGATTTCGCTTTGAAAAAGAATGTTCATGTAGCATTGATTCGAAAAACAAGTAATACCATAAGTATGTGGGGTGTAGCAGCAATCTTGATTATTATGTGTTCCTGGAAAAGTGCAGATCAAACTATAAATATTTCATTGTTGGTGTTATCATCGAGCTTGCAAGCTGGTTTGGCATGCGGTATTGAACTTAATGAACTGGATATTTGCCCAAATTTTGTCATGCTGTATTCTGTCACAACCACCGTAACGAAACTTAGCTCATTTTTAGCTTCTTTTGTCGTCGGATGGATCATCACTGACCTGGTAAGTGACAGAGTACTATTTTTTTATTGTCAAATAAGAAGATAATCGTTTTTTGTGTTATACAAAATTTAGGAAAATCCAAATCAATGGTACACTCTATTTTATCTGACCGCTGGCCTGTCATTTTTTGGAAATCTGGTATTTATTATTTTTGGTAAAGCTGAAGTGCAGCCCTGGAATGAAGCTAAGTATTTGAAGAATTCAAGAGAGAAGAAAAAATTTATTAATAAAATTGAAACATAAAATATATTACGAAACAATATTACATTTTATTTTTTCCTTCTTAATTTAAATATATACAGATAAATCGAATTTTTCCTTCCCCTTCTTTCGTTCCACCGTCCAAATCTTCACCGACGATCACCTGCTCTGCATTAAAAGACAATAAAGCCACAAAGCAGTTTAGTATGCAATAACTCACTTAACAGAAAATATGCAGCCCGGCAGAAGCAAATCGATATAACCCGCGATCGGCGCAAACTTGCAAACACAGCCGCTCCCGGAATGCTCGCGTTCTTAATTAATAAAAATCTCTCGAGCGGCGAGTGCATTAATCTCGAGGCAGCCAGTTCAGGCCGCAACTCACTTCATTTCCGGCGTCCGCGGGCTTTAAAAACAAAGCAAATTGATCCGCCGCTTTCTCTCTCTCTCTTTCTCTCCCTCTCTCCTCGGGCCGAATGCTCGGGCTCGAAAGTAAGGTAAATTAAAGTATCCAGCGGCTGCGGCTCGCCTGCAGCTATCTATATAGCCCGGCCGAATTCCGTCGATTACACAGCGCCCGGGGAGGGCGAGAGCTTCCGAACGGATTCGATGTGGCACGTTAATTAAACTTAAAGTTACTTGCGCGATTCGTCCAGCCTTCTCTCTCTCTCTCTCTCTCTCTCTCTCTCACTCCGTGCCCTCTGGCTCCTGCTGTTTTATCCGGACTGCTTCCAGCCAACAGCTGCCAAAAGTATTATGCGCCCAAGTTCGAGCGATAATTCGCCGTGTCTGACGCGTGCAGCTTATTTGCCTTGCAGTCTGGAGAAGGGAAAGAGAGGGAAAGAGAGAGAGAGAGAGAGAGAGAGAGAGAGATGCGCCTCGTTCGCTGTCACGAAACTTTTTCTACGATTTTGAATCACGATGCACGGCCCGAGCTTTTTTCGCTCTCCGCGCCCACTGCTATGCCGCGCGCGAGCTTCGAGTTTCTGCTGTGCGTGACTTCGCGAGAACTTACTTTTTGCCGCGGCTGGTTCTCGTGCTGCTTCTTTTGCCCGCGGAGGAGCGACTTGACGGAGGGGCGAGAATTTTAAAATGATGGAATTTCATACTTTTTTGCTTTGCGATTGCTTCTTTGGGAGTTTGATAAGGAAATTGAACTGAAGCATTATACTTATATTTAAATACTATATTTGACACTGTCAAAATATTTACCCCAAGCTCTGACTGTGCATAACACAATTATCTCGCTTCTCTTTCAAAAACTCAAAACCCGTCGATTCCTACAATAATTGCAATAAACAACTAAATCCGGTCGTCAATCCACCCTTGCTCCCCCTCAAACGAAATCTCCCGATCCGCGACAACAGCAACACTTACACATAATAGATCGCGCCTCCAATAAACTGCAGCCCCGAAACACACGCGGCTCGCTTAGCCGGCGGGGGGGAGGGGGCGCGGCGGCATGTTCGTGCCCGTGTCGCGTGCTCGCACATACGTCCCCGCAGAGGGAAAAGTAGCCACCGTCGGCCGGCTCGGTGCCAGGATCCCGTGTAAAGCCTCGTGGCGCTCGCGCTTCGCCCCGATAATAACGAGCGACCGCCTTGTAAATTACGCTCACCTCCGCCGTTCCTCTCTCTCTTCCCCCCTTTCTTTTTTTTTATCAATCTCTTCGCGAATTTCGAGCGGAGAGAGAGAGAGGGGGGCGGACGCTAAGTGGCTTGGGAAGTTGGCCGGTGCGTATAGGTTTCGCGCGGCGAGTTTTTAAAAAAGTTTCGCGCGGCCGGGAGAGGTAAATAGATCGGCGAGGGAGAGCCGCGAGCCCTGCATAATAAGGAGCTTGTCTTATCAACTGGATTTTAACGTTGTTACGTTATATTTCTTGATGGATTTGTTGCTGCTGCTGCTGCTTCTTCATTAATGAGCTTATTTATAGCGCGGTTTAATAAGGCTCGCTTTAGCGTCTTACTTTGGCGCTCTAAGTTTCATTAGTCTTTAAAATGTTCTAACGTTATGTTTGAATAAACGATTACAAAGTATAGAAGGGTTGCAATTTCATTCAACGTTTGAAACAGCTTATAGCAGTAAAATACCAGCCATCCCAGATATATAATTTTTATGTTTTTCATTAAATAATCCTGCAATGAAGAATAATTGCCCAACAATCAATTATTTTACAGTAAAAGTACAACAATAGCTGTCCCTTACAAGTTTAAAATTATTAATAAAAACAATAACTTTGACATTCAATTCGAATAACGCGAATCACCCGGAGCCAAAGCCTTCTTTATTTATACAGCGCCATCGGGAGTAAATCGCATCTCCGATTAGAAAATCCGGCGATGCATTTAAACTTCATCTGGCATTTCGATCGGAGAAATAAGTGTTCGGCGCGCCGTTCGAGATCAGCCGATACGGGCCGCACTGCTGACTTATCCATTCGCGTTAAATCGCGATTTCCGAAGCGCCATCTCAACGTCTAGAAATAAAAGGAGAGGAAAAAGCCCACAGTCGTCTCTCGTCGACGATCAGATTTCGGGGGCTGATCCGCTCGCGGCCGTTGCCGCGCTGCAAAAAGTAACGATCACTCGCGGCTACAGCCGGTAAAACATATAAAAGAGGCCGAGGATTTACGCGGCCGACGCCGCGAAACTCGCAATCCGTACCTTCCGAAAGGCTCTCGTCATTGAAAGCCCAGGCCGTGAAAAATGACGACGGCGAGCCGCTGAATGCACAATCCCCAGCTGGGTTAAGCCCTTCGTTTTCGCATTCGAGCGCGAAATAAAAGACGAGAGCGGATCGGAGATTGCCGCGCCGCAGCGGGCTAATGATTTGTGAAATTTTTTTCCTCTCGATTCCTTTTTTTCGGGCGCGGTGTTTTCGGTTATTGAAGAGGAGCTTTAATCAATTGTTTTTGATTTAAAAATTTGTAAGAGAGATCAGTAATTGTTTTTTTTTTCTGCGTAACTTGCAAAACTGAGTTTTTAGAATTTATTGAAAATTTTATTTCCGTCGTTTCTTCCAAATATAATCTTCTTGTTCTGATTCTTGTATCAGATTATCGGCGAAAATAGCAAGAAAATGGTAGTTGTAACTTTTATAGATACAATAAAATTATTCCAATATACCTCGTTGAATGGAATTGCGTACAGAAATATTAAAATGAAAAAGTACACTTTTGAAAAAAAAAACTTATTACTCGACTCACTACATCTTCTGCAATATTTTTCTCTCATTCACTGGCTTCTCCCAAATCTAATTTGTTTGCTGTTGATTCATTAGGTTTTTCCGCGAGAGCCATAAAAATCTAACTTATATTTACGACGACGTTTACAAGTGCATCTTTACACATTTACGCCACAAACCTCATTAAACTGATTTTAATCTATCGGACGACAGCGATAAAACATAAAATAATGTAAATCAAGCCTGTTATCGCCCAATAAATCACCGAATAAAGATCAATAACCGCTCGGGAGCTTTACTTGCTCTTAAAAAAGTCCGAAAACTCGCGGAAACCCCAAAACAACGGCCGCAGTCGCAGTCAAATAATGCACGGCGGCAGTTCCCTCGAAAATTAGAGCCATTGCAGCGCTCGCGTTCCGCTCCCCAAAGTGATTTTTGAATGGTAACACCTTGGAGAGAGAGAGAGAGTCACACGAGCTTGCCTTTAGCGAAAGAACACCGGGCGCGAAGGGGGAATTGAAGGAAAGCGAGGAGCACACCGTTCTCTCTCTCACTCTCTCTCTCTCTCTCTCTCTCTCTCGCGAGAAGAAAACTGCCTAACTGCAGCGGACGAACGGGAACGAGCACGAGCCGTTAAAAGTTGAAGACGCGTTAGCGCAAAACAGTTTCGGCGTAATAGGCAAAGTTGCCGAGCTCTCTTCTTGTATCCACTAGGCCGCAGGCAGAGAGAGAGAGAGAGAGAGAGAGAGAGCGAGAGAGAGAGTGGGAAGGACGCCGCGAAACCTTTATTATTTTATATTTCGTGTCTCCGGGCCGGCCGCCGGAGATAACAGAAATTATACTCCGGGCCTTCGAAGTGAAACAACCGTTAGGGGGCTCCGCGCGAAACTTTAATTCGCCGCGAGTACAGAAGCTCTCGCAAGCTCTCTCTCGCGCGCGATTTCATCTCTCCTGTGTGTGTGCGTGTGTATGACGGCGAATTCGCCCGATGTCGCGCCCTTGTCTCCCGAGCGTTATCTCCGCCAGCTGCGCGGCTCCCGAGCTTTCGCTTAATTACCCCGTGCTTTTTTTGACACTTGCTCGGGCAATTGGAAAAAGATTGGACGGGGGAGAGCTGGGGGTGACGAGAGGAGAAGGGCATTGAATGTCCCGTGGAAGTAGGGGGGAGGAAATTCTGAAGGATATCTTGACTTTTATCGGATGAGATCGGGAAATTGGTTTTGACTGTTACATTATTAAAATTACAGTAAGATTAGGGTGAGAATTTTTGGAAAGTACATATTGTTTATCTATAGTATAACGTATAGGGTTTTGGATATTTTTTATGCAAAAATCTAACTCTTTCATAAATCAATCAAAGAATCAAATTTTTTTTTCTAACATATCGAAAAGCGACACGAACATTGAGCGTATTTTAGTTGCTGACGACTAGTCATGTGTTGACAGCCTGTCAATCGCAGTTCCCATAATATGTCGACAATAAAAGCTTGTGAGTAATTTATAGACACTGTACTAGCAATAAATATAAGAGAGAGCGAGCAGATCTGTAGATCAATTTTGCAATTTGAGCAAATTCAGAGACTTGAAAACGTTAAGGATAAAAATTTCCTGATATTTATAATTCATTCGCTGAAATTTTCAACAAATTATTACAAATATTTTCAAATTTTAACAATCGGCCAACAATTAATCCTCGTTCGCAAAAATATATAAATCATTAAAGGAACATTGCACTCCAAACCAAACAATTACATCCATCCCAACCAAAAAACCCCCTGCTCCTCCACATCACTTAAAACCCACCTCCGCCTCATCAGCCAAAACCATAAATAACCCCTTCCCGCCCGTCCGAAGAAACGTCGCAAAGAAAGCGGTCGCGAGCAATCTCTAATGGCCGGGGGGAGGCTCGCGTCACCGAAAAAAATGTCCCCGCGCGCGGCGTCGGAAACGCAGCGCAGCAGCCTCCCCCCCTCCCCCGAATACAAAGACACTCGTCGCATTGCGGGCGACATCCCAAGCGCGCGCGAACGTGGAGCCAGAGATGCCCCGGTGATTAATTGTGTCAGCCGTGATTACATCACGAGCCATGCGGATATCCAGCGCGGCGTTTCGCCGGATTAGGCGCGCGTGCACGTCCTCGTGTGCGCGCATCTCTCCCGAAAGAGAGACAGAGAGACAGGGAGGGAGGACGGGCGGCAGCGTCCGTCTCTGTCGCCGCGCGCTGGACGAGACAGCCGAGGCGGCGGCGGCGGCGGCTGTGCCGCACGCGCGTGCATATATACGCGAGCTTTGATACACTGCCGCTGCCGCTGGCGTGCGCGCGCGCGTGCGTGCGTGCGTGCGTGCGTGCGTGCGTGCGTGCACGCGAGCGGATTTCTCTATCTGCGAGGCTGCAGCCCCCAGCACACCGAGCAAAGGAGCCGCACGAAATTGAGACGCTTGCTCGCGGAGGCGATGTGCAGTCGAGGAGGGAGGGGCGTCAAAGCATCGGGTATTTTGATATCGAGCGCTCTTTGGAAATTAAGTGTTTCGTATCGGCTTTTATTTTAATAGCCGAGATGCGGGAACGTTTTACCTTTGAGCCGTTTCCGGATCAAATGTATTAAAAGTTAAGGAGAGAAGCAGGTTTTAAATGTATTGAAAAGAATTTAATTTCTTATTGCAAATACTGTATATTTATAATTAATACGGGCTTATATAATATAATTTCATTGCTCGAGTTTTCCGTAATAAACAAGGTGTCAGAGAATGAAAGAGCAAGTGAATCGCGCGAAAAGGACTCTTAAATAAGTCTATTTGGTAAACATTCGAATAGATTCAAAGTTTAATTAACTTTGCTAATCATGTCCCAACTGTACGCCGCGTAGAATAGATCACGTGACTGCTAGAACGTGACATTGCGTTCCAGTAGTCACCTGATAACTCATTTATGCTCCACACGGGGTATTTCAAGTTTCATAAAGAAAAATAATTAAATTCGCGAACGCGTCAATTCTCCAAAATAGAAGTGAAATTCCTTCGTTCTAAAGTAATTAGATGAAAAGTTTTCGAAAGGAAATTATTGAAAATCATTTCGAAATCCAAGCCCGCGCAATACACTGCTCGACCATCATAGTAAATGAAAAGAAATATAAATTGCGAAATAAACCGCAATTAGCGCGAAAACTAAACCCGCGGTGCGTCACAATTATCTTGGCAAAGAGCAGGTAATAAATTGAAGCGCGCTGAAACTATAGTATATCAAAGACGCGAATCTACCCTTTTCTAATTCCGTTGAGTTTCGAGAATCTCTTTGCTTAATGAATGCAGTAGATTAAAGGCTCACGATAATCGAGTCCTAATTAATCAAGAAAAGAAGTGAATTGGTGCGGCGGCTCTTTACGAGTCGTTGTTGGGTCGCCCGATCGATTGGCCTCTTCCTCAGGTGCGAACTCTTGGCTTCTTTCATCCGCCGCTTCTCGGCGCATTTTCATTTCGAACGGGACTTTTTTTTTTTTTTTCATCAAATTATTGGAATCGAATTATTTATTCATCTGCAAAATTACTCTTTACTGTGAATTGTATTCTGAGAAATATATTTTGCAAAAAGAACTGATAAATGTTGTTTTTCTTTTTACAGGTGTCAATAAAAGGTTTCCATTATTATTTGTAAATTTATAAATACAGGTTTTAATTGTAAGTTAAACTAATTATTTAATATAAACGTATTCTAACCAACTAATTGCGATAAAATAACCATTTATGCACAAGTGCACTTAAACTCTATAAGAAACGGTACCTAACATTAAGACGTTGTTAATTTTCCCATCCACTTTACGTAGCAACAAAGAGCCCCATAATGCATCAACTAAAAGTAAGCCCATTAAGATTTTCTTTCAAATCCGCAAGTTCCACCCCGCGCACGCAAAACTCGGCAAAACAAAAATCAGCGCAGCGGCAGCTCGTAGCAAAAAAAAAAGAAAGAGCGGAGCAGAATCGCAGAAACAGCTAAGAAAGTAAAGCAAGAGCAACAAACGCTCCGCGGAGGAGTAAGTAATCGTCGTCGGGGGCTCCCGCGCAGTTATATCGCAGCTTATTGTAAAGTAGGCAACCTACTTAGGAAGAAAAGTCGCGCGGCCGATTTATATCCGCGCACTTACGCGTAAATGAATTCCTCCCGGAGATATAATTAACGAGGCAAGTTTTCGGCGATAAATCGAGAAGAAAGCGGAGAAAAAGAGCGCGGCGGCAGGAAAAAGCAGAGGCGAAACAAGGAAATGAAGGGCCGAGAGAGAGAGAGAGAGAGAGGGGGAGGCATCAAGCGGCCGAGAGTCGTTTGCAAAAGTGCGAAACTTTCGCCTCTCTCCCTCTCTCTCTCTACCTCGCGATGTTAATTGTAACATAATGTATGTAAAGCCGCAGCGCCGTTATATAACCGGCGACTCGCTTAAGAACTAAACGTATATTCGAGGGGAGGGCGCACCGGGCGAAAGATACGCGTATAACTAGGAACTCGGGCAGAAGGAGCGAAGTGAGAAAGAGTAAAGCAATAACAGCCGAGACTCTTGGAGGTCGGCCAAAGTGTCGCCCCGTTATATTATGGCCATTACGTACAACTTACCCCGCGAGACGGAGACACACGCACACATTTCATTTTCTCCTAGGGCGAGGTATTCCCCCCCCCCCCCCCCCCCCCCCCCCCC
>UCOM01002137.1:0-29899 GCA_900474385.1 Ormyrus pomaceus | reverse complement strand
TCTGCTATTTACTTTTACGCGAACCGAAGCGGGGTCCCCACAAGGGATGCCAATTTGTTACGTGGGTGCGCGGATTATTGATTGAGGATTTTGGTAAGACTCGAAAAAAAGAGGCATGGCTTTACTCGGCCAGGAATCGAACCCGGGACCTTCCGTTTTCGCGACGGATGCTCTTCCCACTGAGCTACCGATGCCTATGCTAATCTCTTCTTCGAGTCGTCCTCATATGTCTACGGATGCGCGTTATCATCTTTCTCGCGCGTCATCCGTGACAATCTGTACTTAGGACAATCAGTGAAATTTTTAATTTTTTAAAGCAAGTTCCTAATGTGAAGGAGAAAGTGAATTTATGCAATAGTACATTTTTTATTACTGACGTAGATTTTTTTATAAGAAGGATAGAAAAAAGCAGCGCTTCTAAATAATCAGTTGTTGCTTTTATATTGCAACTTTATGGTAAATTTTTCATCTTTCACAAAATAATTTGTAAACTTTTTTTCGAACTCTTACAAATATTGAAATATTCTAGGGGAGTGTTTTATTCTGGTTGTATTATTTTAAAGAAAAGTTTTAATTATTAAACATAGTAACATTTAGATATGATACAGGAATCAAATTTTTTAGAATTTCTACAAATTTTAAAGCTCTAAATTCGTTTTCTGATAAAGTTAGTTTTTTCAAAAAGTTTTTGAAAGAACTTTTTTATTTTAATCAAACAATCTTTATTTTTATCTAAATAATAAATCAATAGTGATTCAAAAATATAGATTTTTAAAATAAATTGCTATTAATCTAGCAAGAAAAAAACAAACTTTTAAAAATATGAAGAATTTCAAATAAATAATTTTTTATACGCAGTATAAAGAAAAATGCATGTACAAACAGTGCTATAATTAAATTTTGTTAATGTAAAATTATTGATTAAAATCAGGATTAATCAAAATTAGGATTAAAAAAACATTAGTACTACAGTTTTCCTCAAAGAATGATTTATCTTTACTCGAGTTATACATATATACACTTAAAAGCTAAATGAATTATGTCCTCAATAACAGCGCGTTACAGGACAATTCAAGGAAGTATCTGTACTAGGTTCAGATACAAAAGTCCAGCGCAATCGAGTTATTCACTTTTATTAATGACATTCGCTGAAATATGCTAACAGTATCATCCGAATCTTACTTGTTATACTTCATAAATATATATATGCAGCGGTTTTTCTGATTCGTATGTATACATATAAAAACATAAATATTTACAGACATAGATGTAAAATTATTTCACGACTAACGTCTTCGTGTTATGACTGAAATCATAAGGATCGCATACACAAGTATATTTATAATTAGTAAGGGCGATTTATTCATCAGTGCTCAAATGCCTTGAGTTTTCTTCATACAATTTGTATTCATTCATTTGCACATTTCTCAAAGGCTCTTATTTAATAAGTAAACATGTATCAGTTTCTAACAGCTTCACGAAGCCGGAACAATTTTTAAAATTTTTATTCCTTTCGCTCAAAAAATATAAATATCAAGCGCAAGCTGTAACTGGAAGTTACCTTTGTTCACGTTTTGCTTTAACATTATTATTCCATCGGCAATAAATAACGTTAGAAATCCGTTACCGATCCTTAAAATTAGTGACTAAGTTAAATTTTCTTTTCCATCGACGTTAATTCTCTGTCATTGGGCTCTATAATTCTTACCTACTTTTGGTAAATATTGTCAATTCGGACTGTTTCGTTTTATTTTTTTTCGTGTTAATGAATTTTCTTTGTTTCAATATTAGCGCATGTGTACATCTGAAGAAACTAGAATTACTTAAATTTTATTAAGCATTTTGCACGATGCACGTTTAACGACTGTAGAGTTAAATGCATTTTTAATAGTTAGGTGAATTAAATTAGTAAAAATGTAAACAAGTCGATATGTTACAATAGTATTTCGGGACAATAAATTTCGAAAACTGTCACCTCTCTTTATTTATCATAGTAAAGAAAAATATGTATTTTATGTAGATAAATGCTAAGCAAAATGGTTTATACATATGTATATATATTGACAAAAAGATTAAATTACTTATTTTTGATTGAAAATACAAATTAAGTTCAAATATTCTTATTATAAACGGAAATTTTTTCCTTAATTTTTAAAGAACATTTGTCCAAGTTGCGTTCTGATCCACATAACATTCAAATTCTTGAAAACGAGCGACTATCGATTGACATTTATTATTATGGCACGAAACAGTTGCTTGCTAAGCTATTGTGCTAGTAGCTCTATTTTTAAATAATTTAACTTGTTTCAATGTTTTTATTAAAATACTCAATAATTATAGAACATTTTTAAGTCTAAAATATCATTTTACTGTATAGTATATTCGCTGCAAATTTTATGAAAAATTGTGAGTTAATCAATCATAAGATGTAATAAGAAATTTTTGTTAATAACGTAATTATACCTCAACTTTTAATTTTATTTGCTTATTTTTTTAACAGTAATTAAGTATAACAAAATATTAACAATAATAATACAAAGGAATGTAACGAATGTCAAAAATTGAAAGACAAGACAAAGCAGCATGCCAGAGAATTAAGTCGCTTAAGAGGCATGAGGATACTCATTCATTCGCAACATGCACACCTTAAATTTCTGTTACAATGTTAATGATTCTTTAAAGGTTACGGCTGAATTCAAATTTTATTATTTTTCTATTTCCCTTATCTTTTTCTCAAGACTCGAATAAAAAGGTTCTTTTATCTTTATCTACGAAATTCTGTTGAATATATAATTTTCATGATTTCATCGGGAAAAGTTATAACATTTTTGTTATAACTTGCGATTAAGAGATGAAAATCACAGTGTGTTTCTATCACATTATTTTGCAAAACTGTAATTTCAAGTAAACAACATTATTTCAAAATTACTTAATGAATTTGCGAATTTCGTGAAAATGTCAATAACTTTATAGCGCGATTTTCGACGACTTTAGTCTTCACTCAAGAATTAGAAATGCACAACGGTCATTCAATTGTAAAACAGTTATACAGTAAGAAATAATTGCCATCCATAAGGGACAACACATAATTCTGTGAAAATCCTGTTCTAACTTTTAATTTATCAGTTATTGATATAAGACGAGCCTTCTAGAACTATGACCGAAAGTAGGTCATCCTTGACTACTTTGAAAGACAAACTTTTTACTTCTTTCGTATAATATTATCATAATTAAACGTTTAATATTGTGTTTTTATAAATAACCAACTATTTAAATATTCGGATACTTATATAAACTAAACAAATGTATAAAAATTGTTTATTACAATAATATAAGTGAAAAGACTTGCTTTCAAAATTGCTATTAAATCAATGTTCTTTGACTCGCACCGTTTTAATACAAAATTAACAGTGTATACATAGAATATTATATATAGTACGTCAGTCGCTAATCGCAGTTAACTTCATAATAGAAATGGAAGAAGCAGTATTTAATGCCAATTACAAAAAACAAACTTAATATGTATACAAATTTTACGTCTTTTTTAGTACTATCTACAGCTTAATATTTTTATGAATAAGCATTGGATAAAAAAATCATTTTCATATTAAAGTAAATTAGAAGTTGCATAAAAGTTTAAAATTAAATCAGAAAAATATGAAAAACATGCAAGTCACGGTACTTCAAATTTTTGTTCAATTAAAACATTTTAAGTACATATAAATTTAAATAGAAAATATTATAGTTGAATAATAAGCTTTATATTTCATTTAGATAT
Source organism: Ormyrus pomaceus (assembly GCA_900474385.1). NCBI lineage: Eukaryota > Metazoa > Arthropoda > Insecta > Hymenoptera > Ormyridae > Ormyrus > Ormyrus pomaceus. The sequence continues at coordinate 26,121 of UCOM01002137.1, read as the reverse complement.
AAAATTTATAATAATTTATTAATAAAGTTATTTAAAATTTTTAAATTTATTAGAATAAAATTTATTCGAAAAACTGAGTTTCATGTTATTTAAGCTTGAACGTATGTAGAACCAATTTGTAGATATCGCTCAAACAAGTAATTTTGAAGATAACAGAATTATATTTAGAACAGGCTAACGGGAATAAATACTATATTGTACTGCAATATAAGTAAATTAAATTTGATTTTATCATTAAAAGGGAGCGACAAAATTAAAGGGGGAAATGTAAAAAGTTTATATATAAACTGTACAATAGAATAAACTAGCTAACTACTATGTATAGTCTTATGCGAGATAACAAGATGAAATATCGCAATTATGATTTAGTCGCCGGTACATTAGCTTGCTGACAATAAACAATTCCTATTGTAATTATCGATAATCTTACAGCAATGGAGTATCGGTGCTGACGCCGAACTTATGAAACAAATAAAAAAAAATCCGTAAACACATTCTTATAAAATTAATGTGCAAAATGTATACACGTTCAAATTACCAGTCATTCATGTTCGAGCGTCAGCACCGACCGGTGACAAGTTTAAATTTTTCTTTTACTTTTTTCGCCTATATATTTTCCGATATAAAACTGACTAAGAACGCAACGCTTTCATTATAATTTAATATGGGCCTGTATTAAAATAGTAACTATGAACAACAGAGGGCACAGTAGCATAATGTTAAATTTGCTTCTTGTGTAAAACTATATGACAAGAGCCATATCCTTTTTGTTTGGTAAATTCACCTTTTTACCTTGCCAGAGGCTATTGTGTATCGTAAAGGCGTCTATGGTGACAGTCAGATGTTTCGTATGTACTTGGGAAAAGCATTTACTACCAGAATTATACCTGAAAATATAATAAAAATTATTCTAACGATTATTTTACTTAATTAATTTAATAAATTTTAAAAACTAAATATTTTTGTGGAACTAAAAAAAATTCTAAAAGACTAAAAGTAACGAAAGTACTCACTTGAAAAATTTGTCAAACATTTTATCAAGGACTTGTTTCGGTCCAGTCCCATATAATTTACTGACTTCATCTCTGTCTGGGCAGTATGAATAGAGAGCTCGGAATTGACAGCCAGCGTCACGGAAAAGAATAAGAAAATGCTTGCTTTCCGATCTTGAAATCTCGTCTAAAACTCTTCGTTTCGCTTCCTTATTGACTGTACCCGGAAATACACAGTATTCCACAGCGTTTAACATAATTCCGCGATTTGACTTTGTGGCTGGCTGTTTATACAATCTTGGGCCTGAAAAATAAGAGAACATTTTTAAAATAGCCTTAAATTATCTTTTCAAAATGTTGGAAACTTATATATAATCGTTACCATTATAATCCATCATCGAACTGGGTGTGCTACTGATATCACTACTACCATCGTCGAAGACTCTACGCTTTGTCATTAAACCTGGGGGTAAAGATCCAGGTCCAGAGGGCGAAGGCAAGTGTCTCATACTTCCCATGCCAGGGCTTGGTGCTCGTCTCGGCGGTGTAGCTCTTCCTAGACCACTGTCTGTATCTGCGTATGAAAAACAGAAGTGAACATTATTATTGCTGGGATTTAATTTGCTTTATAAGTATGAAGAAATAACCAAGAAACGTAAACCCACAAAAAACAACCCAGGTGATGCCTTATACCTATATATTTTACAACCCATGTAAATACTGTTAACATTGAAACCATTACCATCAAAAGTTATTCCTAATATCATGTTAAATGTTTTTACATCACTTATATGCAATAGAGGAGTTAGTCACTATTACCAGTTAAATGAATTTATATTCTGTGTTCAGCTTCTAAACTATGTCTGGAATAATGAAAAAACTAAACAAAATAATTTAATAAATTCTTTTAAAAATTATTAACATAGGTTTCTTAAAAAATCATTTTGTGTAATGACAATTATGCTAATGATCAATGAAACTTTATAACTCAGCGTGAAAATTACTATAAAATTTGCTATACCTTTCAGTACTATAGCTATATGTCTCTGAAAATGAATTAAAAAACAGTTTGAACAGTCATTATTACAAAACCGATAGATTAAGGTCTAACAGTGGGTTGTAGCAAATGAACAATGTGTAAATATACGAATAACTGGAACCATTGAGAAAATCTGAAAGACACAGAACAGCAGGACCCATAACCAGTGCTGTACAACGATAAGCCGAACAAGCCTGAGTATTAATCTAGAATTGTGACTTAACTATAATCTTAATTAAATTTTTAGCCAAAGTTTCGCGAATAATACTCAATATAACCAATAATTGTTATTGTAAAAATATAATCAATTCAAATAATGAATAATATCTAGAAAAAGCAAATAATAAGCATTGTTTGTAAGTTCTATATTTGAAACTACAAAATTATTTGTTTTATTGGCAAAACTTTGATTGCGCTAAAGTAATAATGTGCTGTTGACGTGAATGCAAGTGTCTTAGTTAATGTCGCGTTTTTACGCTGCCACCTTGTATATTACATTTCTGCAACCTGCCACCATGCGAGACTACTGTGTATATATTCTTGTAACTCTAAAGCCTAAAAATGTATAAAATATAATGTGTGAAGAAACATAGAAGTTTGTAAATGTTTGCACGAGACACAAAAAAGGAGTATAATATGTTCAGGGGATTAAATGTACGTTTCCAAGTCACTGTAGTGCTCCTTACCGCACAGATTCATCAACGAACTAGACTTTCTTCCCTTAAAGTTTTGGTAACTCGGGTATTTAGGCCTGCCTCTAACCTGTTGCTGGGGTTCCTGCGCATCTGCAATAATATGCAACGTTTCCGTTGTGTTACACTCTCTCGTACGTGTATTGTACGAACATTTAATGTTTTTACGGGGAACAATGGGAAATGCTTCTCAATTTGTAAAATACGTCAATCTCACTTTTTATTCAACTACGAGCCGAGCATTGAAGCTCAAGATATGTATATAACACATATATAGCCAGTGCATATTTGGTGCAGAATAACGTTGCGTTCCAACTTATATAAAGCTATAAAATACACAACTCTACCTTATTCTTATATGACAATCATTTCGAATTGAGTTAATAAATAAAAACTTAAAGGTAAAGAACAATAAAAATATAGGATAAATGTATACGGCGTACGAGTTGTTTTACATGTACAGAATAAAATGCTCATACCATCGATATATGATCCTGTAAAAATAAACAATTCTACGCATCAAAACTAATACATGTAACGGTTAAAGTTGACTATCCTTGCAGAAAGCGACAATGAAGAACCAGAAACTCACCTCGTGAAGTTTTGTAGGAACCACGACGTCCTAATTGGTGGCTGCTTCGAGAAGGCGAGGAGCCTCTACCGTCGTCGGGTGAATCTACGGAAGATACTAAAATAGGGTAACAAACTATTATAGAATGTTAGTAAAGCCTTATGACTATGATTATTACGATTAATGCACTGTGAAATGCACATGATAAATGACTGATTCTCTACGTTAACAGCGATGCAAAAGATGATCGTGCAGTGCGGAAAAAATGAAATGGAAATTGAGATGTCAGAAAGTATAATGTTGTTGAAATTTTTAGTAAACATTTTTAATTTTTAAAAGTAAAAATATATTACTATTAAAGTTTTTTAATTTATTAAAAATATTGATACGACATACTTTGAATAAATGTTTTATATAAAACATTTCGTATATATCACTTAAATCGTAAGATAAGGTTAAAGCAAATAATATAATATTATTATGTAAAAATACCATTAAATTTATATATAGTATATGTAAAAAGTTTAATTTAGTTAAGTCTTTATAGAACAATTTATGAAAATTTCACAAAATAAATATGATTAACGATAAAACAAGAATGACAAATTTTTGTTATGATGTAGTAATGAAACTTTTGTTAAAAAATGATTTGACAATGAACGAATATTCTAATTAATTTGTTAGTGTTTGTGTACGTGTGAATGTGTGCATACCCCGGAGGCTGCCACCTCGATAAAGAGAGCTGGAACGTCGATCTTCGAGATGCGCTGCAGTAAGACTGTCCTGCGAGCCCCTATAGTAGTCTCGCCTCATTGTCGGTGAAGTCAGCGACGCTATATAGTGTTTTAAGTGCCAAAAATGTAAATCAGCTCAAAATTTCTATCTTGCACTTTCTTTTGTGCATCTGATAAATAAGTCATTTCATCATAAATCATTTATATTATTAACATAAATCCATTTTTCACTTACGTAATAGTATATCATAATAACTCTATAATATTTATTTTTGTTTTTTTATATACACTTTAATAATTAGTTTTGTACAATGTATTTTAAAATGCCATCTTATACTACTTTTATTTAAACCAAAACCGTTTTAAAAATTCTTGTAATGTGTTAATATAACTGGTCATATGAATAAATTTCAATTTAATAAGAAATTAAAAATTAATAAGAATCTATTATAATTGTTAGAATTAAATATTCTTTCTGTGGACAATTCAAATATTATTTGGACAGAATTTTTTGAGCTTGTCTTGTTTGTGTTGATAATAACTAAATAAAAAACCACTCGTGAAAACATCAAGAAAGCTCATCCGGAATGCATAAGAGGCATCATTCAACAAAAATAAAAAAACTGCATTGGATATAAAAATTTGTGCCATGCAACATACGAGCATCAACGACATTGACTATGATTAAATTATTCACATTAAAAATTGGGGGGGGGGGCCAAAGTTCCTAATGAAAAACCATAATCTATTTCTCGGAATTCATTAAATAAAAAACACTTTATCAAAATGAAGTTTGATGAAAATTTTAAATTTCCGAGAAATACTATTTTGCATGGTTGCTGCTAAAATATTATCTTAAAATTTACCTGTACTAAGATTCGAAGATGAACCCTTCTTGCCCCTGCTAGGAGTAAGCACACCCGAATCCAATTCCGCACCGGCATCAACATGAATTGTTTTCGGTCGGGGTCGACTAGAAGTAGCTTTGTTTCGAAGTTTTGCAGGCTTCAATGCATTCAACAATTCTTTATCGATAACTTTACCCTAAGTCAAAAATTTGATTCCGTTATATATTCGTTAGTCAAATTTTAAGCAGTAAATGCAAAGTAAAATGAAAATTAACTTTTGTTTACAAAAGTTAAAATTTTTACCAACGTACTTCTCTTTCAGCTTCTTCTATGGCTTTTTTCAATTTATATTGTTCTAAAATTGCTGCTCTGCGTTGTTTTTCTTCTTCTTTTTTCTTTGCTCTTTCTTCTTCTTTCATTTTTTCTTCTTCCCGACGTGCTTGCGCTTCCGCTTCTTTCCGTTCCTTCAATTCTTCTTGCTGCTGCCTTCGTTGCATTGACAAAAGCATTATTCTTTCCTTTTTACGTTCCATTTCGTCAATGGAATTCTAGAAAAAGATGTTAAATTTAAATAGATAAGTATGGATAAATTTTTTGATAAATGAAAATAAAGAAAACTTTGTTTTTTACGATGTTATCTAAAAACTTTTACTCACGGGATCTGGATTGGCTAGCTCATTTCCAATGATTAAACCAACACTGCTCGATTGACGACCATCCGAACCTTCACTTTTCTGTCTTTCTCTTTGACGTTCTCTGGCTATCTCCTTTTGTAATTCTCTATCCCTCAATTCTTGTCTCTGTTCTTCCCGCTCTTCGGCTTGTCTTTGTTTTTCTCTCTCCAAATCTTTTTGTGCTGCTTCACGCTGTCTATCGAGTGTAGTACTAATAGATGGTGGTACGTAGCGCGATTCGTAATCCTCATCTATATACGCAGAGACACTCCTTTCCTATAATAGATAATATCAAAAGTTTAAATTAATTACTATGGTATCATAGAATGCAGCCGTGTAAAATAGATTTAAATAATATGTAAATGTAAATAATATGTACGCATAAAGATTTTACTTTGTAACAAACCTTTTTGGGAGAAGCTCTTTTTGTTCTAAGAGAAGGCTTAGGTTTCTTAGGGGCATCGTCGAACGAAATATAAAAGCCTTTCTCTCCTGCATCGCTCGCGTCTAATGGCACAACTTCCGCTGTATTGCCAGAAGGCGATGGAGTCGTTTCACGCAATGACGTATGAGGTTGGAACGAATTTCTCGATATCGATGGTCTCGTTGGCGATGGTATCCTATACGTTCGACTACCTGATGTGATATTTAAGTTTCGAATGCCCTGAGTAAAATCTTCTTCATTAGCTAGAACAGATTTTTATAAAAATTATTTCCGAAATTATTTTTTTATAAACTTGGCAATAAAATGAATATTTAATAATTACCTAAATAAGACATATTTTGAGGTTCTATATCTTCTGGTGGCATAGAACTTAATCTTTTTTCTAAGGGACTTTCGCATGACATTGGAATATGATGCACATTTTGTCTTTTTACATCTGAACTATCATTCATCAACTGACTTATTCGATGAACCTGAAAAAACAAAATTATATTTTAAGAAACGACAAGATTTATATACTATACATATTCTGCTAACCTATCAACAATGTTTTATAATATTAAAATTACATTTTAGTGAATCGTATTATAAAACGAAACTTAACATCGTAATATGCAAGTCATCAGAATAATACATTCTTAAAAAGTCAACTTTTCTGTAACAAAAATCTTTAAAATAAATAAAAATTAAAACTATAATTATTTGTAAATCGGAAATATTACAACGGTTCAATTCGAACCCACAATGTTGTTAATGCCAGCTTTCCCACTATAATTATAAGTAGTCGTGGTGGAGCTAGTTTCGGTTTTAGTAGTAGATGAATGGAACAGATACATTTTATTAGAATAAGAATCAAAATACTGGTGAAGTTTTGCTCGAAATACTAGCGCGTCAGTCGTTCTTGCAATAGTGTACATACGTATGCGTTGAGAAAGCCGTGTGGGAAGAGTTTGCGCGCTAGCATACGTTTGGGCGGTACTATCTATAAGAGTATATTACATCACTAACTGGTTTCTCACCCACCTACCGGCGATTGAGTATTTGAGACGTTTTTCTGTTGAAAGAATATATCGATGTGTAATGCATGCAAAAGATCACACTAGAGATACCTGCTCAGCGTATGTGAATTACATGCGTAGCCTTCACAATATCAGTGTCATTCGAAAATATTATTCTGTAATTATTTCTGCATATTGAATTCTTGAAATAAACTTTTGTCGCTATGTAATTTTAATATATTCTGCATTATCAAAAACTTTTGAAAATTACTAAAAGTAGTTCAAAGTGTTATATGATAAATATATTTAAAAAATAGTTGTTTTCGTAACAAGCGCGTAAAATTTCACACCCACGTGTGATCACCGTGCTCGAAGGCTGGCTGCAACCGCCCGGTTTAAAGTATTATAGCCGTGTTGCAAATATTTTTGTCACCAGTAAAATTGATTTTTACTCAATTTAAAAAATAGCTTTTATTCAATTTTAACAAAAATTATTATTTTAAGAATTGAATGTTAAATAAAAATATATTTTATTACTTACAGCACTGCGATGTTGTGGACTAGCTGAAGAAGATGGACTTTGACTAAAAAGCGTTTGTGCTACTGGATACGAAGACATGTGATGCTGATTACTAGACAGACTATGTTCTCCTCCATTAAGATATCGCTGTTCTTGCGACGTGTCATGTAAAATAAAGCCTTTTTGCTGAGGTATTGGCATGCCCCATGATCGAGAATCTTGATATAACCGCGGGTCTTGCTGATACACTGTAAATAATTAATAATTAGTTATTCAATATTTAAATTTACATTGAATTTGTTTTATCCTTACCTGGTGGAGTAACATAACGAGTATCCATAGATTGATTATATCCAGCAGCAGACATATCGTTCCCTAATTGTATTGGTTGTGGTTGACCCCACGTACGTCTTGGCACTTGTGGTTGATCGTGAAGGTAAAATTGTGACTGTTGAGGTTCGTGCACCCGTGAAGTTATTGGATTTTGTGGAGGCACACCATACGTCTTTAGATAATATAATATTTTACCAGTTAACTATTTTTTTAATAACACGGGACATTTTCAAAAATATCTTATTCAACATTTGTGTAATAACTTAACATGTTTGTGTAATAACTTAATAACTTACATGTAAATGCTGATGACTAAGACTTTGAAGTTGTTGTAACTGCTGCTGCATTTGGTGTTGATGCTGGCTCATCAAATGCTGCTGTTGGATTTGATTCTGTTGACTGGCTAAGCGCTGAATATCTTGTTGAATTTCGCTCAAACTATTATTCATTCTAGACAAAATGTGTCAAAATACATTAATTATAAATTTGGTCGTAACCCTGGAAGTGAAATTTAATAATAATTAAAAATACTGACTGTGATATGGATTGATGATACTGATCATAATCCATGTTTTCGATATCTGGCGTTCGGCGTGTTTCCACAAAAGGTGCACCGTCTTGGTCCAACCATTTGTGTTCTACATCCCGTACATCTTCGCTGATTTCCTAAATGAAACAAATGATATTATCATCGAACTACTAAAAACAGTAACTATTTCCACAATAATATCTCGGAATTTGAAAAAAAAACTATAATATACCATTTCTTTTAAAAAGAAATACTTGGAAACTCTCCAAAATTCCATATTTAAGCATATTTCGGAACTTTTATCTGTTTTTATTTATTGTAAAAATATATAATTTTAATCTATTAACATTTTGATGTACAAAAATTATTTAAAATTTATGTTTATATGAAATTGGAAATCATTCAAATAATAATTTTCAACGACTTAACAACCTGTTGATTATCAAAACTATATAAAAGATTAAATTAAAGGTAATGCACTCAAGTATCGGAACTCAACAGTACAGTAAAGGAATTTCTAGGTAGAAAGACAAGAAGTCTCCAAGACTTCTTATTTGTCCTTCTGTTTGATCAATAGGACAATATCTTATGTAACTATGTTGATTTTCAAGGTTTCCCCTCTTATCGTATCTCCACCTGCTCCCGTATCTACGTACATCAATCATATTTGGCTCGGATGAACCTCCTATGAATATTAGCGCTAATCACTTTTTGCTGATCGATAATCCTAAATTGCGGCAAACCCTTATATACTCGTTCGGGCGCGAGAAATGAAATAAAGTTAAGAAAAGGGTTTCAACACTCATAAAAAATGTACAAACACAAATAAACTAAGTGAACTAATTCTTTTAACAATTATAACCACCACCATAATAAACATTGACTTAAAAATAAAAAGTTGGTTTTAATGTACAAGTGCAAAATTTTTATGAACAAAACATGCCCCAATAATCAGTAAATTAAAATGTAAGTAATTATTTTATAGTAGCCTTATAATGATTGTTTATGAATTTTTTTTTAAATGTTGATTATGATAGTTATATTAATACTATTTTTGCGCAAGGATAATAAAATTATAAAAAATCGATTAAATTAAACTATTAGGATCGGTAACGCTATAGTAGTAGATACAAATTTTGAACTTTAAAGTTGTCTAAAAGGCTTTTTTATTACTTTTTGACTCACTAAATTTGGTATATAATGCAAAAATCGTATTTAAGCCATTCAGTAGCAAGATACTTCCATAATCTATATTAGGCCTTACAGTAGCTAATCATTTTTTCAAAATTAACAGATCTTTCGATCAGAATTGAATTTCTTACCAAAAGAAGTTTAGTAAAATCAATGTAAACTTAGTTTATATACAAAACCTTTTTTAATTATCGATATAATCTTCCCTGGAATTACTTTCAGTTACGAATTTTATGTAAAAGTCATAATATTTAATTTTATAAAATAAAATTTTTTTTTAAATAAATTAAAAAATTTCCAATTTAGTACAAAAGTGACAATTAAATCGTGTTCTTATAAGGCAATTATAATAGGCAATTATATTTAAGAAAACAAAAGGGAATTTTTTCTCGTGTCAAGCGTTTAAAAGAAAAAGATTTTTCTATTAATTTTTCAATCTGATATAAACTACTAGATCGGTCAAATGCAAAGCACAAAAGCTTGATCTAACATGTAATATTTGCAAGAAAAGTCTCAATAAACAGAACGTGTCATTCTTAAATAATAAATAATACATATACTTAAATTCTTGACGATAGTACATTTTTTCCTTATAGCAGATTTCAGTCGTTCAGAATGCCACTGTAAGGTTTGTATGTGATTCAAAATGGACGAAGTGTCAAGAATGGTAATATTGATGCCACGTAATAAACCTAAAATCTTTGCCTATTATATTTATCCGCGCGGAAAAATTTTAATGTAAAATTTTTAAGTAATACTTTTTAAATAAAATCAGAATAGAACAGATTAGAACCGTGAACAGGTTAAAAGATTAACTTCTTACAATAAAACTACGAAAAATGAAATTATTATTAAAATTTTTCCGCGCTTATACGTGCGATGATGAATCCATACCTTTAAGGAGAAGGGTCGTTGTGGTTTTTCCGAAGGCAATTGTTGGTTGCCTACTACGGTTGCGGAGGCGGAGGAAGAGCACTCATCAGCAATGCTCGTCTCTCCAACCTGTCCTGAACTTAATGGGGTAGGGGGGCCCATCTCCACAGGACTGTCTCCGCCGGACGTCGACGAAGAGGGAGACTTAACTTTACCCTGCAATGAGCCCAACCACAGGCGTGCCGTGTTAAGTACTCACAGTCCACCACCATCAAAAACACCACCCGATGGATAACGTACGTGTCTTCGTGGTATTGCCAACTTCATTGTTACTTTTTCTTTTTATCTTTAATTTTTCTCTTTCTTATCCTTTATTGCATTTAGGAGAGGAATTGCTTTTTTAATAAGAAGAATTTACAGCAAAAACTTCTTATAAATAATTACTTTTATTAAAAAATCAAAAGACTTGCGAGTTAAAGTTCAATAATATTTATATACATATTTTTATATTTCATACAGAATATAATTTCAATCAAATTCATAAAAATTTTATTACTTTAATGGTTTTGCTGCACTTTCCTACGTACTACATTAATGAACTAATTAAATAAGTAATATGTATAGATCAAAAACTAAATTTTGTACAATATAATTATTTTTCTAAAGCAAAAGATGAAAAGATGAAAAAGTTTTTTGTGATTGGATTTTAATAATGCAATAAGGGTTCCAATATTTTTATTGGATTAAAAATGTATAAATTTCAATGAAGTTGAGCGATTTTAAGTTAATATCGTGAGACATATACAGATAGATCTACACAATCATTATGAAATAGTGTAAACTTATCATGCAAGCGAGTAGGAAAGAATACCAATAATTATTATAAAAAATTTTTTTAATAATTTCCATTCCCATAATTAGTCACTGCAACTAGTACTACAAGTTAAAGTTTTAAAACGTAGAGTCATTAAAGAGTTTAACAAATTGTATTAATGAACAGTCGGAAATTTATTAATATTATTTTCGTATTCTTCCATACAAAACAGATTTAAATTAAACCGAAATTAATGATACATTTGTAAATAGAATGTGCTGCATGCAAACAGGCATTTAACAAATTTTGTAAATATAAGTTTTGTAACTAATAAAAACAATTCTAAATGCGAAATCATTTTGAACAATATATATATATATTACTATAGTAACTAAATAAATAAAAGACCTCGTTGTCATACAAACTCCACAAATAATATCAAAAAATAAAAAAAACTCAGGTTTTTGCCAAATGAGCAAAATTTACATAGAAGATTGACTAAAACTAACCTTTGTTACGGCTTGTAAAAAAGCAGCTTGACCAACTTTTTGTCTTCTTTTAGACATCACGATTTCCATTCTTCTTTTTTCGTTTTCTATGTGTCGTTTTCTTTCTTCTAATTTTAATCGAATATTATTCAATTGAGACGCCATAACTGCACTACCATTATTTTCATCTATAAAAAAATGGTAAAATAATTAATACGAAATTCGAATTAATTTTTTAAGCTTAAAATAATATTTATAAAAAGTTATTTTACTACTATTTGTTACTAAAATAGTCAATTAACCTGCAGAGTGACGTTCAAGTTGTTGACTCTGTTGATTGCTTTGCTGTTGCCACGTTGTCATATTCGGCAAAGTGGCGAACGTCGTCTTCTTTTCCACAAAACCATTTCCGTTGCTCTGCCCATACTTTTTATTATTCAACTGTTGTTCCTCTTTTTCTTGTTCCATATAAGTAAGATTGATGCCCTTTTCCGAACTTTTACTTAAATTAGCGAAACTCGCCATCTTTGTAGTAGTATTTGCCGGCGCAGTCGTAGCTTCGCCGTCTGTGTTGTCATTTTCCGTAGATTGCAGAATATTCTTAAGAGACACGTGATGGCTTAAATTTGGATTAGACTTTTGCCGCCTAAGACGAGAGGGCGGAGGCGCATCGTCATCCGCGTGGCCATTGTCCGCAAGGATAAGATGAACTCCACTGCCGTAAGCATCTTGGATGCTTGAACGCGCCGGCAGCGTTGGTTCCGCGATTAATCTAGGGTGCCTAGATATGTGCTTGGCAACTACTTTATCCGGATTGCGGCCTATGTTATGCAGATTATCCTGAAATATTAAAAAAACCCACACCTCATATTGCTAATTTCCTACGCCGTCGTGCAACCCTGCTCAGTAAGAAAAGTTACAAATGACTTTTGATGAATAGAGTGTAGATAGAATGATTGATTCGCGTGAAAAAATGAAGGCAAGCTTCCACATATCAATGAAGTCATTTTGATGTACAAGTCTTCTGTATTACTATATTTTATTATTTAATCATTTTATTAAATTGGTAATTAAAAATTCGTGTACATCAAATGTGATTGGCGACAATTCTTAATGAGTACGGCAGCGTGGTTTACTACTTGTCCTTTACAAAGCATGTTTTCTTTCAGTTGGAGATTACAAAAAATAAAGAGATAAATAAATACGAAAATGAACGATAAAAACGAAAGAAGCTCTAAAATAATAAGTAAACAATTCCTAGTCTTACTCTAATAGTCTCAATTTTTTTTAATAAGGTCTCGTGAACAGAATTTTTTCTCACTTGGGACCCTCCGAAGTTTTCAATAGTAAGTTGTGAATCTTCGGCTGTGGTAACACTGTTGCGTCTCGATCTTCGACCAGCGTACGAGCTCCGTCTTTGATCTTCCCAGTTACTCGGCCGACCAGCGGCCTCTGATCTTATTAACGTTTTGTCGTCGCTTACCGAGCTCAGTGTTGATACCCCTTTACTGCGGTGGGGTGCGTACGTTTCATCGCTTAATTTTCTGTGAACACTACGGAAAACATTTTTTTTTTTATATTATTTTCTTTAATACAGTTCATTTGCATACAATCAAGCTTAAAGTTATTGGTTTTGTTAAAATTGTTTTGTGTTATTCTTTACGGGTTACGGGAAGCAGACCGTTAACACATCGTTAAAAAAGCACTACCTGATAATATTTTTTGGAATTAATATGCGATGGTGAAATCAAGAATAACTTTTATTGCGGAATGATTTTATTATATTATTGAAAATAAAATATTTGCCAAAGAAGGATAAAAGCATTTATTCTGAATATTATAAAATATACCTTCTAAATCAAATAAATTATTTTCTATAGTATTTAATTAATTTGAGGTAAATTATTATTGCTCCTTCTTTGTTAATTTATAAGATTTCTTAACCTCTTATGATGTATAATAGTAATCGGCTATTATCATTATGAATCGAATGCATATACCTGTAAATGGACAAGAATTTCGTAATATTTATCAACATGTTAGAATTTTTATAATTATGATTCAAGGATTCAAAACTTTATATTGAAATTACGGAACTGCAATTTTTTTTTTTTTCATAAAAAACCACGAACCTATATTTTATGTATTCTTTTACCTTGTTCTTTAAATCCCGATTTACACAATTCTGGAATGTTCAATTTTCCTAACTGCTCAATTGAATTAAAAACTTTTTTCAATTTTTTTTTGCAAATTTTTTTTTATTACGAGAAAAATACTAAAAAAATATTTTAAAAACTGCTAATTTTTTTATCCTACATAAAATAACTTCATTAATTACTTAAAATACTTATTTGAAAGAAAAATATTTCTATTTTTGGCAAAAAATAAAATCTACTAATAAAATCTGTAAAACTTAATTTTCTTCTAGATAAAAACAAGTCTGTAAAAATTGTTAAAAGTACAATGTTTTTTAATATAATACCAATTTAAAACTCATTTATAAATTCATTTTTAAATCACTTGTAAACTAGCTTTATAAGTTATCTTTCCTACCTTTCGTCGCTCGGATGTGAATCTGCAGTTTGTTGCAACGACTGCGACTTCTTTACAGTATTATGAACCGCTGGTGGCTTTGTAACTAAAATAAAAAGTTATAAATTTAAACATAATTTCTAATTTATACATTTTAATTACATTACATTGTTACTATAAACTAAAAATCCATTCTCTATAATATAAAAAACTCAAAGAATACAAGCAGAATTTTTGTACTATTTTGATACATCGAAAATTTTTTTACTACAGTTTACTCTTTAAAAGCACTTCATATACATATTATTGGAAAGAAATTTTTTCACAATATTTACAAAGTTAATTTTACAACTTAAAGCAGAAATTTGAATATAATTTTTAACTTTAAGTTAGTAGATTAGATATTCTGAACTTTATAAACAAGACAAATGAGTTTCAAAGCTCTGAAATAAAATTGTTAATTTGCAAGTGCATATTTACAATTGATTTGTTGAATGTTGTTATGTTAATCGCAACTTTAGCAAGTGGTTAATAAAATAATATTTAGAAGATTAAAACATGAAAAATTGTGTTCAAGAGCTTTAATTAATTTTCATGAACATTACAATTCATGTTTTTAATTTTACTACCTGTCAATATTATAACATACCAGAAAATACAATAGAGCTCCATTGCAGTGAAAATTATCAAGAAAGAACGAAAAATAAAACGATAACAATTTGGGAAGAGATGCATCAAAAGAAATATGTACGAACATAAAATGAAATACATCGCAAAAAATACAAACGAACATATAATATGAAGTGAATCTTAAGAATGCAGAAAGTCCTTCGTCTGATACAGCAGCAACTAGTTAGTTGAACTACGCAAAATAAAACAGAAACATGCAAACTTAAAATGAAATAATAGCTGCCAAGGCAAGCATTAGCAAATGTCTGACGCTTAAGGAGTGTGCCTCGAAAGAATTCAGCATATTTTCAATCGCATTATTTTTCAATTTTGTATCATCTAATCCTGGTTCTCACTTCAGTCTTTCAAAAATTTCAATGTATCTGAAAATTTTTGTAAATGACTATCTTTATTTGTGCTTTACAGATAAGTATAAAAATGGAATAGATTTATATTTTCAAAAATAAATGTTTTTTAATTTAGTGATAACATTATCAGTAATAAAACTTTTGAGCGACATTTAAATTAGGCAAGCAATATTTCATATTTTAGAAAATAATCAAATGTACCACAATCAATACACCATATCCGTCGAATTCAAAGTATAAATTAAAAAACGTGGAATAATTTGAAATAATAAGCCTTTTAAACAGTAGATAAACAGTGAAAGACTATCATTCCGAAGAATTTAGAGTGCAACCGATTCTCCCAGAATTGCGATTAAATATTGCCGTAGAGACTGCTGTAGTACCCCTTAAGCCTAGTCGAAGGACTTAAATGAATTTAAAAAATATATATGAAATAATAAATCATGAACACATTCAAGTCGCCTTGGTGCTTTTTTTAATAGCGACTACAGTCGATATTTGTTTTAATGGAAATAGAGAGATATAGAGAACACCACTTAGTCATAAGGTATTCGATGAATTTGCAGTTGGTGTTTCAAGTCGTGCGAGTACCTGTAAAACCCGGGGCGGACACTGAGAGGTTGCTTCTCAAATCAGGTATCGGAGTTACGGACTGAGGCAGACTCCGCTTATGAGCTACGCCGTGACTATTGCGCGGGCACGCTGCTTAATGTGTTCGTCAAGAAGAGGAGATTGTGAAGAGGCGCGTCGGTCACACAGAGTCAAGCATCGAGAGCGAGAGTAGTAGATACGCCATAGAGAGGATATATGGAAATATTACATATCTTTCATTAATTTCATAACATTCTTATAAGTTCCTCTAGTTTTTTCTTCATCCATTCAACGCTTTTCATCTCTTTCTTTTTTCTCTTTAATTATGTACGCGCATGTGTGTTTCTCTTTGTAAACTTTTATACACATACATACTCATGTGTCTGTTAGCAGCCACTGGGCGTTTCAGTCAATTGGGTGCAACGATATTTCAAGACTGTGTGTATATATATCGACACCAATAAGAAGCATGACACCATTTTGATCGCAGACAACCAATTTAGCTGATTAACAGTTTAAGTTTCAAATGAATTTTATTTACAACAATGTTATTTTCGCAGACCGCAATAGAACGTATATAACTGATTTAAATCATAAAAACAAAAAGCTTCATTGGTTATTGAAAATTTTAGTACAAGGTTTAGTAGTTAACAGCTGCTTTGAATACAAACCAGTGGAAGGGCAAAGTCGCTTGCGATCAAATTGGAATTCCATGAATAATAATAAATCGAAAAAAAAGAATAAATATATATATATATATATATAGAGCGAGTAGTTTCACGTCATACGTGCGAGCCAGCCTTCACCAGTCATTTGTACCCCATCACCAACGAAATCATTATCGCGGAATACAAAGAGAGGAAGGGGCCCCTTGGCCTTAAGATCGCTCGTCATGTATCTAATTAACGTGTTGAACTTGTCCGTTTTAGCGACAGTCTCGGCCCACTCACCGTCCAAATACTGCTGGGCGCTGTCCTCGCCGGGGTAACGTACGCATTTCGCGGGGTGGATTTCCAAAACGTTATACATCTCGGCCAAAAAGACGACGAGATTCTGTTTCATGGACCTAAAAATAAAAGCAAGAGCAATTAGCCGGACGAATTAGAATGGAAAGTTGTGAATAATAAAGAGCACAGCTCACCCCCTCATGTAGGTGACGTCCTCCGGCTGCATGTGGAAGATCGGATAAGGCAAACACCTGAGGCAGAAGGCGTATACGAGGGCGAGGTTGTGGAGGGCGTCGGCGACGGAGGGCCTCTTCGAGACGCGAATGTCCATCCAGTTGAGCTCGCCGGGACAGTAGTAGGCGACGACCGCCGCGAGGCCGACGCCGTCGCACAGCGACTGCAGGTCCTTGGCGGGCGGCAGCTCCGGCAGCCGGGTCTTGCTGCTGTCCTCCTCCGCCTGGATCTTGGCGACGAGGGCCGACGAGGCGTGCCCGATCCACATGAGCAGGCCCCGCTCGTGGTCGCCGGGCGGCTCGAGCTCGCGTGGCTGCGGGTCGAAGCGCTGGATCGCCGCCACCACCCGCTCGCCCGTCACCACCTCCTTCGCGTACAAGACCATCAGGCCTTCTATCACAGCCATATGCGCGGACTGAAATCAGAAGTGAGGCGCGTCAGCTTTTTACACTGGCTGGACGGCAAACTTTTTACTTTTTAACTTCTTTTCAACTTTTTAACAAAGCTAGGGCGAGCTTCTTGCCCGCCATTTTTATCTTTTTATTAGTTGATTGAAAATCGTGTAAGAAACTTTAAACTTATTCAATACTGATTCAATTTTGAAAGTTTTAAAAAGTTTATTTATTTAAACTTGTAAAACCGGTATTTAGCAAGTTTTTAATTGAAAACTTAATAAATACTTTCTTTACAAATTTCCAAACCAACTTTTATTTTCTTTAATCAATTTTTTTTTAATTTAGAGACTTTTTAAAATGGACAGAAACTTTTATTTTGTAGAATTATAACAAGAAAACATTTTTATAGATATTATTGCAAGTTTTAGCAAAAATTTCTTTAATTTAATCGTTACTTCGGAAAGTTAAAATTCTGTTTCATTCGTTTATTTATTTTAATCAAATAAGTAGAAATTTACAATTTCTAGCGCTATCGAGATGAAAAAAAAAAAAGTGTAGCGAAATTCTCACAAAAAGAAAGAAAAAAGAAAAAAAAAAAAAAAGCTGCAATTGAATGAAAAGCTCGCGAACGGGGACGAGCTTTTCAGTCGTCGAAAATGTGGGTTACCATTTTAAGTGGCGAGTTCTGGATGAGGATCGTCTCGGTGAGCGGCGTGCTGTTTGGCTCGGCGACGTAGACGCCCTTTCGCGCGAGCGCCTGCAGGATGCCAGTGTGATTTTGATTGTGGTAATTGGGGTCCGAGTAAATGTTCGCCAGGGCCAGGCAGTAGAGCTCCGCATTGGAGAGTGCGTGTACGATTTGCGGCTTCAGGTGCTCCTGATCCTGCAAAGTGCACAGTTTTTTTGTTAATGCCTCGCGTGCGAGAGGAACTTTTGTTCGTGGCCTCAAGCCGAGGAACAATTATCGCGCGACCCAGTTCTATTCTCTTTTTTCTTTTTTTCACGAGCCCGTAAATCGTCGTTCATCGAGACATTTGCGTGCTCGTTTTTATTAAGTCTCTTCTCAGGGTAGGTCGCGTTCAATGAAAATTAACAAGCTTTCCTTCTTAAATTGTTGAATGTGTTTGGAAGTTCGATTCAAAGAAGTATGCTTTTTTCAGAGGAGCACGCTTACGAAAGCTTACTTTCTTGACCAAATAGAGTTATTTCAAGTTTAATATTAGACAATTAAATTCTAATAAAAAAATATTATTTGTGCGTGTACTTTAATTTTACTAAAAATGGTAAGAAATAGTAAATCGATGATAACTGTTAAATTTTACTAAAATTAAATTTATACCCTTGCTTTACTAGTCTATAAAACGCTAATAGAAGAGACGTAAGAGATAAAATACATAAAAGGTATAATGAGAATATTAAAGAGATTAGAACTAGTTATCTAACTGTTTGGAACATTATAAAGATTAATATTTAAATGTTTGTAATTATTCAAATTTTATTTTTACATTTCAATGATTTCATTTAAAAAAAAGTAGTTATTTTTACGCTTATATAACTACTAATTGATACGTAGATTTGATAATTTATTTTATGTGAAATATTAGCACTATTTCATCTTGAAAATATTAAAAGGTTACATTAAATGAAGAATGCCTGATTCGTAAACAGAAAATGGAAGATTTTTAAAAGTGCCTGATTGTCAGCATGCAAAAATAATACCTTTCATGTGAATTTGTGTATTTTTTATACTAACACCAATTACAAAAAGTTACTTTTAAAAAAGAATTTATTTAATTTAAAAAAATGACTCGTTATCTATTACAAACAAAAGAATTCAATAATGCAAAAATAAATAAAGTCATTCTTACCTCGTGATCGCGATAGTAAGGCTCCCGAAGTTTTTCGGGGACGCGATTGTTGTACGCCTTTGACAGGAGCCATTTTACGGAGGCACGTTGTTTGGCCTGAAACAAAAATTAAAAAAAACCTTAGCTCCCACGATCAAAGAAGCACCTTTAATTACATAATGAAAAAACTTGTATCTTTACAATAATAATGGGCACGTAATTTTGAGCTTCGGCCGCGGCGTCATTTGCGGCGACTCGCGTCTCGAAGAGGTGAACAATTGACCCAGTTCCTCTTTCCTATCTAATAGAGTAAGTGGACAGTAATGTCGCGTCATATGAAACGCTATGAGCGAGTTTCGCAGGAACTAGTCGGGACAGACTTCGCCAGGTGTTGCGCGACTCTTTTTGGAGTAAAACGCTAATGGTTTTCTAAACGACGTCGGGGTGACACAAGGCTGCGCTGCTTTTCGAAACTTTCTTTTCTTAGAAAACTAGTTCTACAAATCCGGAAAGAAGAAAATTTGCTTTTTTTTCGATTTTGACGGAAATTGCCGATTGGCGCAGTAAGTTACTGACATCGAACATGAAAGTTTCGTGTTCGAACTAATAACTCAACTAATGGAATTATGATTTCCTTAATCAATCAGCTTTTTTATTACGGTCTAATCGCGCTCTGACCTGCATTACGCGATATCATCACTCCGACTAATTACAGATTGAAACTTTCAATTTTCGATTAAAAATATAGCACTTTCCTTCGACCCACACTTAATATCTGATTAAGTAATTGACTTAATAAATGAACGTAGACACCAATACCAATTTCTTAACATTAACCTAAAAATATTGGTTCGAACGTAAAATACGCATCGAGCTCCACTTCTTGAAATGGAAACCTTCATGCCGAGAACGATAAAAATAAGACGAGAAGCTCTAAAAATTGTCTAAAACGCGGGAGAGCACCTGAGCGCACGAAGATTCGTGCAGTCTTATCGGATA
Source organism: Ormyrus pomaceus (assembly GCA_900474385.1). Lineage (NCBI taxonomy): Eukaryota > Metazoa > Arthropoda > Insecta > Hymenoptera > Ormyridae > Ormyrus > Ormyrus pomaceus. The sequence goes on along the minus strand of UCOM01002137.1, from coordinate 5,798 downwards.
AGCGGGTGGATGAAACGGAGCGGCATGAGTGGAGAGATGAGGCAACGTTGACGAGAGCGAATCCGCTGCGAAGCGTGAAATTGCGCCGATAGCGCGCAAAAAAAAGCACGTCGCTAGTCGACGACACAACGCGATACGTTTTCGAAAAAGTCGCGAGGAAAGTGGAGAGGCAAAAAATGTGGACGTCATTGCGGGCGCTCGTTTCGCCGGCCGATCAATTATCTCGCGTAGCGTTTTATTTTAAAGCTTGAACCTTTCGGTATGGACTGCAGATGCACTTTGGTAGATGTAAATATAGTCGATGACTATATTTTAGAAAGTGCCGGGGCAGCGATGCGGTCTATTTTTGCTCTCATTACTTTGTCATTAAGGTTCTATGAATGTTGCGTAACTCGATGCCTTAAAATTAGATTGAACGATACGCGCTATTAATATAAGCGGACCGTACCAAAGTGCTGGATCATCGAAATTTTGATGCAGAAAAACGAATTGTTGCAACGGATAAAACGCTTTATATAGAATTTTCATGGAAACGTGTTGCAATAAAATAGAAAATGTGTTAAAGGGCTAATTGAAAATATACATTTCAATGACGTTCTGTGTTATTAGTTTCGTGTACAGAAATTATATTTACAGGTTCCTTCGTTAAAAATCATTGTTTAAATGCTACTAAAACGCGTAATGGAGCTTAATATCATACATTTGCGCATTTACGAATAGAAAAAGTATCTCTAGAGTAATCATTATCCTCTCATTTAAGCCACGTTACACTTTGCAAAATCGAAAGAGGCCTTTTCACTGAAGATAACATACATTTCTTGCTTATTAAGTAGCTCGTTTGAAATTACGTGTCTGAGATATAAAATACTCCGTATAAGCAGCGTCAAAAAATTTATTCGCAGAAAATTCTTCTGCAGAGCTACAACTTGTTTGAAAAAATATTTTTGTTTAATTTTAAAAAATCAATTTCAAAACCTTTTTCATGATTTATAAAATATTTTACTGTAAATTATCATTTAGAAAGTTGATGACTTATCAATAAAAATTATCAGTGGATAGTTTACGTAAAGTAGAAAGGATCACTTTCAGATCAGACGAATTATGTGACATTCTATAAATCAAAATCTTGGTCTTATCTAAAACGTAACAAGGTCACTTTGAAATGGATGTATCTTTTTAATCGTTTGTATGAATTGCACAAACTTATTCACGGGGTAAGTAATATATCACAATCATCATAAACGTTAATCTACTGCAACTTTTAGCTGCCACTTTCTTTTGAGTGTTTAAATTGTTAAATTAAAAGTTGAGCATTGTTTGATTACCAAAGGGGTTTCATTGATAGCCCAAACAAACTTCACATTTAAATAAAAGCAATATCCACGAAAATATTGAACCCTCGAAAGAAGCAGCTGCACATCCGGGGTACGCGTGGAACATCCGAGCACTTTAAGAAATGAGTTACCAAGTATATACACAATGGCGACCTCGTCGTCCGCCGGAGGGGCAAAATAAAAAAAGAGGTTGCGCGCTCGAGTCGACAACCCGGAGACGAATCGGTCGCCGACGCGAAAATGAGGAAGCGCCGCCGCCGCGGATACCGCGACGGGGTCCGAGAGCCGCGCAAAAAAGGAGGTCGCGACAGCGACAGCCGACGCATCACGGGAAGCGAAATAAAGTTGACGCGCGCGGGATATCGAAACTCGCCGGCCGGTTATATATAAAGCCTCGAGGGACACGGGAGAGAGGAAGAGCTCGGGGAGCTTCACGGGCCGTTGGCTTTAGGCCTTCCGTAATGTCTGGACTTGCAGGTATGGATGTGCAGCCGAGTCTGTAAGGAGGTTCCGATGCGCTTCTGTGTGTATTGGAGGCGTGTTAGCTGCAGTTCGAGTAGCCGCGGGCTTTAAACTTTTATGTATTAAAATAGGGAGGTATTCGGCCTAAAGTCTGCGGTACGTCTTGATTTACGGCTATTCGGTTATGTCGTCACGATGTTTTAGAGAAACTCGCGCTTCTAACCTTGTGAATTGTGATTTCATTGAAAATAGAAAGTCAATGTTTCGTGTTTCTATTTCGTTTTGACAGAATCTGCAAATTTTTAATCTTGATGAAAATTTCACTGTATATTGCTTTTTTCCAATAATAAAATTACTATGAATTCAAATGAAATGAAAAGTATTGTAATTAGAGTACTATAAGTAGAATAGAAAACTGTAATTTATGATTCCTTTCAAAATATTTAATAAAAGAATTTATTGCACTAATTAGCTTAAAATAATTAGGTTTTGAATTAAGTGCGATGTATGAAAAATGAACATGGTTATTTCATTTAACTAGCTTTTCACTCCTCATTATGTTCTTTGCTTTTTATTCATTAGAAATATACATTAATCTACAAACTACATCTATGTGCTTTAAAAGTTTTTATTTCATCTATATAAAGTTAAATAATTTTTTAATAGTAAAACTTCTAAATTTAAAACGGAAAAACTAAAAATAGAACTTTAAACGTATGCAAAATACTACGAAGCATAAAATCTCGGCTGTTAGAGATAATATCAGAGACTGACGTAAACAATCATTGAATAGAACGGATCTTGAAAAGTTACGCCGATACTTAACCCGACTGATTGCAATTACACAATAATGGTAATTGCCCGAGAGCAATCGAAGGCGATCCGCGTTTTCTCGTCTCGGCTAGCTTTATTTCCCCCGTCTTCCGATTTGAACAACGAGCATATCCTGAGTCCGAGAGGAGGTTTAACGGTTCAATTTATCGCTCGACGAACCACATATACTCTCAAGCCAAGCACGGTCATTAGTCCGTCATTTAATTAAAGGCGTATATCATTACGGATGCCTCGTTCGGCTGTTTTTTTCCTTTGACACGAAACATTCGCTTCCATGCTCACAGAGGCCCTTAAACGAAATGGTTCCACGCGACTCTCGAGGGTGCTCACTCGAGTGTTCAACTATTCTACGCAGCTCCGTCAAATGGGACACGCTAGATTCTTGTTCTATATCGTTCCGTCTCGCGTTGGCTACAAAAGTTCACTATTTTGGATAATTGATTGAGATGCGAGGAGAAAGTTTAAAGTGAGCATATACTTTTTAGCTGCGATTGCGTAAAATGAAGAAATAAATAATATTAAAATCTTATTCGTTACGACGGCACATCACATTCTTGCGATATCTTTTTAAAAATAAGATGGATAAGATATAATTTGTCATTTTGCTTATTTTCTAAAGTAAAAGCACCGCTTCAGTTGCCCGATGACGTTAAACGAGTGAGCGCTTGATACCGATGATTGACAAAATTATCTCGCGGACCAGCGCGAGTAAAGGACTGTAGAGTTCGGATTGAACCTTTGCGAATGCTGAGTTGCGCAGTCACGCAAAGTAATGGCGGTATTGTGAATTCAAGTCTACCGTAATACTTTCGGTCAAAGTCGATATATTATCAATTGTTTTACAACGGTACCTCGAAAAATCTAGTTCGTTATATTTTTCCGGCATTATAAATCTCTTAACATTTTAGCCATTATTTTATATATTAATATTCCTTTATCACACAATTGTATCTCTTATTTTTTTTTCATAAATATTTTTAAATTTTTGCATCTTAAATTCTTGAAAGCCCGCACCAGCATCGTTTCAGTCTTCTGAGTCACTTTGCCTTGCCCGAGAAGATCCTGGCACGCAGCCTACTTTGTTTACTTTAAAGTAAACCCAATGGACCGGAACTTTCATAATACACGGCTCGAAAAACACATCCTGCATCCTCTTGTTACGTGAAAAACCTTCAGAGAGAAAAAAGGCTTCCTTTACTTAAACCACCGAAGCATCAAACGGCGCCATAAATCAGCAAGAAGTTACTGACCCGCGATAACCCGCACGGCGAAGGAGTCCCTAATTCGCGATCGATAAACGGCCGAGGAAAAAGAAAGACGCGGCCATTATGCAGCAAAGCGGGAAACTGCGCTCGGACACGCGACCGGACTGGCTGCGCGCGCGAGCTTGCCCACGTTTATACTCGGCCAGGTATGAGGCGGAAGTCTCCGCGCCTTCAAAACGCGAACGTCGACTGTTCAACGTCTCGTAGGAGCACACGGCTTTCGACCTTTTTTAATCGAGGCATTGATGAATACGCTCGTTTTCGCGACTCTTTTCTCTTTCGTTCTGGGGTTTTTTTTAAAGCCGAGCCGACTGCTGACTCCCTTTTCGATTATCCACGTTGCTTTCTGCGGACAACATGTTAATTCGAGGATGTTGAAGAACAGGCGATTACCGATTTGAATGTTTTTGACTGCTGGTTGTATTCAAGTTACTGTGTATTATGAAATTATTTAAAAATCTCAAGTAATACAAATTGGATTGGAAATTGTAGAAATGGTAATGGTATAATACTTGCAATGTTGAAAGAGCTTATATACATTTAAACACTAAATAAATATTCACGTTTAAAGTCGTTTTAATTTTTGCCATTTAATTTAAAACAATTGCACATTACTGGGAAAAATGAATGCTTCACCGAAAAAGTACACACCTCAGATCAAAATAATTGCTTGCTTCAACACCCGGAATAAATTTTCGCCAGTTTCAAGCCTCCTTAATGGGCGCATTTGCAACACTGTTAACCGCTTTAATACGAAGCCATTATTAAGCAAATGGGTCAATTTCGCGTATTGCTTTGCATAATCAAGACGTTTTCGAGGCGCGTCGACGACGCTCAACGGTAATTGATAATCTCCACGGAATATTTCGCGAAAGCCAGTCTGCATTCGGTGACGTAAACTTTAATAATTCACTTTAAATGCAATGCTTTTTATTATACACTTTGGAGCTCATTGTCAGGTGGCATATATCTTCAAATTCTTGAAATTTAGTCATAAAATAAAATATTCTTTTCCGAATTGCCTTGCAGACTTATCACCCATATAAATGTATAATTATTTATTTTTGAGTTATCCTTTTTTCGACTAACAAAACTATTTTTAAACTTTTGACGCTCACTGAAGTTTTTTTTTTTCGAAAAAATAACCTTTTCAAGAAAATATTCTTCCTGTGAAGTAGTTGAAAGCAATTACGTTAACTTGTCTACAAGCATGCCATATGTTCATGTTAGCGTATTTGCAAAGAAAGTTTAGCTCTCAAATATTTAATTTGGGAACACGACAATAGGAAACATTCGCCTATACTGTACTCGTTGGAAAGAAAATTATTTAAAATATTTTCAAAGGATAGATTCAACGGATAGCTCAGATTTTTTATATGCATATATGTAGAAAATGTCAGACTTTTCTGTAAGGGTTATAGAAAATTGACAATAAAAGAAATGCACAAACGAAAGCTTAAGTTTGCAATGCAGTTTATTTCATTTAATATTTATAATTACAGCATTTTTATTGCTTTTGTGTTCATCCATCAAAGGAAGCCACATCTCCAAGACGAGCGGTTGCCCCTAAAAATTGATTTTCAAGTTAATTTTTTAATCTACATTATATTAAAATGCATGCGTCCGTCCGTCCGGATTATATTATTATATTCTATATTACTATAGTCCCTATTTATTATTATCTATACAGTATGTCGCAGATAAAGCGGACACCAACCTATCTTTGCGATGTACGCAAAAAAAGCGAGGGCGCAAATAAAACAAAGGGGCATGATCGAAAGGGGAAATCATGCTTAACCAAATGGTATTATCCTTTTTACCCTAACGTGTACGGTTTTTATAGGGTTATAGATTGAAAATAATTATGTTGCAAAAAAATTTAGGCAGGGTCTTTTAAGCATTT
>UCOM01002136.1:0-29921 GCA_900474385.1 Ormyrus pomaceus | reverse complement strand
TCTTTGAATCAACAAAATATTTAACCGATTGTCCGTAATGAAGCTTTCTTTGATTTAAAGAAATTTTTTTCTCAGTGCATCTTAACGTAAAATAACATCGCGTTTTTTCAGCGAGAACCCTTTCTTTAAGCAAGCACCCTGTCTTTAGTGGAAAATAATCTTTTATCGCGAGTTACAATTATCGTTTTTACCGTCTCCTCCGGCCAAATCGGCTAGTGCCCCAACGCAGCGCAAAAGCACGACCAGGAAAGCGCAAAGCCGCGCCGCCGAATGCATTTTCGACAACACCGCTCCGAGCACAGATCGGCCGAGAACTGAGGCTCGTCTACGATCGGAGACTTTCTCGGTAAGCTCGATATTGTATCTTATCAAAATCTTTCTCCATCTCCGCTTTCAGCGCGCATAAACGCCGCTCATTCAGCTGGCTGATTTTATTGTTGGCGTATAATTGACCGGAAAAAACTCGTCGCCCCGTAATAAAATTATGTCATTTATTTATCTAGAGTGCTTGATATCGTTTGCATTCGTATACTGTGGGTGCAATTTTCCAATTTCTGAAAGCAGCTTTTCTTATTTAGGTTCTCGCGCTTTGATAAATTCATTTGTCGCATATTAATTATAAGAAAATTAATTAATTCTTTTTGAAAATATACAATTAAGATAAATATATCTACTTCCGCATTCTGAATAAATAAACGCGGATTAAAATAAAGTTAAATAACCTGAATCGTCAACAATTTCATAGAGCTCAGTCGAGTCTTCCTCCGACAGTGGCGAGAAAACATAATTTCCCATTGTATTATAGTTACTTGAGAATCGAATGGAGATGCTCTACTTTTCTTTATCGACGACCTTGCGATTGATTTCGACTAATATCATGACAGCGCCGTTCATGAAATCACAGTACGCTGCGAGAAGTATTGTAAAGACACGCATGTACATTATTATCTAATAAACTCGAATGCACCAATTAAAGATAAAGATCAAACCATCGAGATTGTACGTCTGCAACTAATTTCAATTACTCTGCTTCTCTTCCTTCGTACTATTACGTTGGTACTAATTTTGCTAATAAGTAAAGGTGTTAATTATTAATTATGTGTCATTCACACTTACATTTAACTATACAATATTCATTTTATGCTCGTGCAGTGGTAAGCTTTTATTTGTTAACATCCTCGGACATAATACGAGGAGATTGAGGACATGGAAATATTTTCATAAAACTGGGTAGCAAAATAAAATGTTTAATGTATCTTTTCTTTAAAAAGTTACGCATGAGCATTGATAACTAATTAATTTACTAATAAGTTCAACAAATTTTACTATTTTTTTTAAATTGATAAAGATTTTTATTTTTAATAATTTAAAGTGAAATCCTTACGGAAAGATATATATAGATCTGCAAACAAACACAGATATCGTTTCTAGTAAATATTAGTGAAAATAATCTAATCTCAATAAAACCAAATGTTTTATCTTAGTATCCTCCTTGATTTTAACGAAGACCGTGACAATCAGGAGAATTTTAAGTACAAGTTTTGATGTTATTTTTTGCTTGTAACGAAGTCAATATACCGATCCCATACACAATTCCATTGAACTATTCACTTTCTCTTTGAGACTTAACGGTTTTTAAGATTATTGACCTAACCGGTAAATTGCTATTTACGGAATCGCATATTCATATACTGTCATGTTGCAATAGTGGTGGTATCGGTTGAGACGTTCATTCGATTAAAAGACGTCAAGTGAATAGGAGACTGCTCAGTTTGTTGTGAGAAAAACTTAAGTTCTAAATCGTCGATCGTCAAAAATATAAGCAAGATTGTGCTTTAGTAGGTATGAATTACTATAGCTATTAATTATTATCAAAATAGTTTCGTAATTTAATTTGGTAAGTTGATAAGTCAATTTTTTAATTACATAATACTGTAACTTGAATTTACGTTAATGTTTTAGTCTATAACTTTTCTGTTTGTCAAACGTATATGGAATAGAACTCGAAGGAAAAATAGATTACAATGGTATGTAGTTAATAATATTCTTTCTGAAATTCGTTTTGATAAAAAAAAAAATTGTGTTTATCTGACGCAGAACGGATTCGCTACATTTGTGATAAGTTCGGGAAGTTTAACGTTGTTAAGTTTTACAATTGGCTGGTATCAGAATAAGAGACGGAAAGCCGGTAATGTAGTAAAATGATGTACTCCTCGTTCAAACGAACTTTAATATGTTTTTGCATTTCAGAATTCCTTTTAAAACAGAAACAGCTTCAAAATGAAGTTTTGTCGGGTTCCGACGTGTCATGGAAAAAGGTGGGGCGCGTCAAAGAAATTTACTTTTATCCTCTAAAATCTGGAATGGGCAAGCAACTTCGGCAGTGCAAATTCGAAGAATACGGAATAAGCGTCGACGAGCCTGGGATGTTGTCAATGAAAGACAGGTGAATTAAAGAAATAACTAGGTGCCTTTTTCAATGTTTGGTAAATATAACTGTAATAATTTTATTTTGATGTTTATGCGAGGTATCTATTCCAACAGTAACTTTATGATATAATATTTACCTCTTACTTTGCTATCTAACAATGCGCCGTATTTTAACAATACGTTGTTGTATGTAAATTAAATTTTTTTCAGAATGTTTTTAGTGTACCACGAGCCCACGGGCAAGTTTACGACCGCCCGTCAGCATCCGAAATTAGTGCTGATCAGTATCTCGGCGGTCAGCGAAAACGAAGTAAAATTAGAAGTGAACGGCGTGCCGCCTTTAATCTTTCGAATTCCAAAATCTACGGACAAAAATGCGAAGCTCGTGCAGTGCTCGATGTGGTTCGGGGAGCCTGTCGAGTGCTTAGATTGCGGCTCCGAGGCAAATCAATGGCTCTCCAAGTATATTATTTTGTTCATCTAATTGATTATTCCTACTTTGTTTTGTAACCTTTATTATATATTAAAATGGTGTTTTAGATTCTTGCTGGGATCGGAATCAAGCTTGAGACTGGGAATGTGTCTTTTCAAGGGTCACAGAAACGTAGTCACAGGGGTTTGGAAGAAGCTTGCAAAAATTTACAATACTTTAAGGAACGAAGACACGGTCGGTTTAAAAAAAAAAAAAACCTTTAAAATTATCTTTACTCCCATTTCAGGCAGTTTAGCGCGAGCACAAAAGTGACAGCGAAATTATCTTTTTGTACTTAGGGATTATTTTCAGACTTGAGTAGTTACATGCTGCTGTCGGAATCGTCTGTAGACGATTTAAATGAACGTTTGGAAAAGCCTATTCCACCCTTGCAGCTGAGGCCCAACATCCTTGTGGAGGGTTGTTCACCTTACGCCGAAGATGAGTGGGAGTGGATCAAAGTAGGAAATGAGGCGATCATTCGGAACGTTAAGCTTTGTACCAGGTAGCTTTTGTTCGAATTTTAGGAAATCAAATTAGTAATATAATAAGAAAAGTAATTTTGTTTGATGTAAAAAAGCTTCATTTTATTATATTTTGATTCGTAGATAACTGGTTACATATATCATATATATGATTAAAATGAACGCAGAAATTTTTCACTACGCATAAACGCATAAACTCTCTTTTTATGTATTATATAGGTGTTCAATGGTAAACGTAGATCCTGACACTGGAATTTCTAATCTTCAGTCGGGACCACTAAAGACTTTAAAAACGTAAGCTTTTTAAAATATGCAATTACCTATATACTACCATAATAATTCTAATGTAAAAATAAGCAGAAAGCATTCAGTCTAATAGAGAAAAATCTTTATTTATTAAAAAATTATAGCCAAACAAAAATTTACAACATAAACTGTTCGAAAACTTTCATACATATTATAGATGTAGTTTGTTTATATTTGAAAGCGCAGAAGGAAAACAAATCATGCCTATATTAAAAAAGTTTTAAAAAAATTTGTAATACAAAAGTAATATTATTATAGTCATTGTTAGAATTGCAAACGTTTCATTATTTTGTAAAATTGCTCAAATACGTTTGAAGAATCTCAAAAGTTGTGCCGCCTATTCAAAAATTTGTTTTTTAGCATAACTATTCTAAACTTTTTCATTGTAAACTTTTTGTAAAAGATCGAGCACATAACTTTTGAAAAATCAAATGCTAAGCTGGAATGCTTCCTTCACACTCATGAACACAATTCGTGACCCAAACCTACAGAGACTTTCCTTGTAAATTTTCTTATATTTAAAACATATCACTTTACCTTTGAAACTAGAGTTTAAAAATTAAAAAAAAAAAAAGATAGGATTCATCGTCGACTTACGCAGGCGCAAATCACCGCATTTCCTCCAGATCCAGGTTTCTCTGCCGCAGGTACCGCAAGCTGAAGGACCCGGAGATCGACGCTTTGGAACACCACGCACCTTCGATCGGCATCTACTGCGGCCTGTACCGACTGGGTTCGGTGCGAGTGGGCGACGATATCAGTGTCTACCAGGCGAATTGACCTGTCGGATCGTTTTGTCGGACGCAAACGATCCCCGGCGGCTGCCGTGTCCGTCCAAGCGACGGCGACGCACTCCGTTACGTAAAGCGAACTGATTAGAACTGTCGACTTGGGATGAGTTTGCGCGATTACGTGCACGTTATACTTATTGCACGGTTTAATTTTTTTATGATTTAATAAGATCCGACTTGGGATGAGTTTGCGCGATTGCGTGTATACTAGTTGCGGGGTTGAGTTTTTTACGAATCGATCTGGAAAATTTTTGTAATTTTAATGAAAAGTCGTTTAAATTATACTACATTCTTTGCACAATTATCGGCATCGCAGAACAACAAAGTTTCACGTTCTTCTCGAAATGTTCGAAATTGATTAAAAATAAAGCATAATAGTGCCTTAATCACGATTTTAGAGTACATTTTTCAATTTTTAAATTTCAAAATACCAAATATTTAATCAAATCTTAAAGCAATATATTTTATACTTTTTAGTGTAATAAAGCTAAAAAATTATATTATTATCTAAGAAAATCGCACTTTACTGTAACAAAGCTATTTCATATAAACAATAAAATACTAATGAACTCAATTTTATATGTAAAGCTGTACCTTCAACAAATTAATAAGATACTTATCCACTTAGCATATCTTTACTCGTCTGATTTTAATTTCCGATGTACAGTTATATGCATAATTCGTTAATTAATCAAAATTTTTGTTCTAATGATACATTAATAAAACATCACAATAGTTGACATAGTGAAAAAAAATCTTAACGAAACCAGTCTTAAGTACGTCGACAGCCAGATAAAACGTTACTCCCCAACACGGGAAGTTTGACGCTGTACACATATAGATAAATAATGCAAGAAATATAAAAACGGGTATCAATGAAATTCCGCTGTCAGTTGTGCGCAGAAGCTTCTTGGGGATAGAGCTGCCTACCTATAGGTAATAATAACGGCTCATTATAATTCTGTGCAATGCGTAATATTAGAAAATTGAATAACAATATAGATTGATTATAATATATTTTTTTTTATATAATGAACCATTTAAACATAGAATTTAAAAACGACATCAAATTAATCTCACTAATTTTTATTACGTATTAAATTATATTATTTAATTTAATATTAATGGGGTAGCTATCTTTCATTTTGTAGAAATCATTCTGCCAATTCAGATGGCACTGGGTTTTACTTTGTTACGAGTAATTATTATATTACTAATCAACAATATTTGTGTTGTCCCTTTTCTTGAATCCGTCCTTCTCTTTGATTTATTAAGTGCTTTCATTTAAAAAACAAATAATGATGCTAATGATTTCCTACCTATAAATCTTTTATTTGAACTAAAACACGTGTTTCATTTCGGCTCCGGATTTTATCTTTTATTTTTATTTTTAAAACTTATCATCATAGATTACGTGTACTGATTTTTCTATTGAAAGTGTAAAGGAAATTCAATTACTATCACAAAATTATTAGCTTTCAAATAAACATGCATATTAAAAAGTACAGGTACGTACATATTATAAGTACACTGAATTATAGATTTTGTTACTTAATCCTTTGTTAATATAATGATTTTTTAAAAGAAAGAATAGACTTTTTCCTGAATAATTTATAATATATAGCAAGAGTAAACTCTGTTATGAATTTTATAATTGTGATTATTTTGTAATTTTAATGTTGTACCTAAGAACCTTCTGAATAAACTGTAGATTTTTTTAGATAATCATTTTCACTATTAGTTGGCAATATAGAGTGCAATTACTAAGTAACAACCAATCAGATGATTTATTTTAATAAAGGTTTGTACCTACATAAATCAAGCTATACAATGTAAGTGAGCTGTTCGACATTTTATAATTTGTAATAATAATGTTGTAATTTCAATTGAATTTCATAAACAGTTTATTCACGTTGTACAGTATGAATTATTCATGGAAAAGCCTGTTTTCTTTATTATAAAAACTATTGGTTGCGTAAAAAAATTTCTAATTGTAGGTTTGAAAAGATCTGTGTTTTTGGAATGGCCGCTGACAATAATTGTAGCTCGTTAGTTTTTTTTTGCAAATTGAAAAGAAAACACTGAAAGCAACCATTTTTTTCATTTGCTTATATTTTCAACAATTTCGATGCAATATAGTTGATGTAGCCCTTGACTCAGCAAAAAAGTGCTTTTTGTAAAATCTCGAAATACTCAATAATTGATGCTTATTATTTTACTCTTATATTTACTCTTATATCATTTAACAAGTTAGATGTATGTGTTTTTGTTATCATTTGATGAGACTTTCCTTGACATTACTTAGCTCAATGTTTTTGCTTGATAATTAATTTTTATTATTGTACTTACCAGATAAAATAAAAGTTTTATTAAAATGTGTATTTCGAGAGAGCTCCAGTGACTGGCTAAAATATATTTTGTCACTGTTCAAACATGAAAACAAAAAAAGTCTAAAAACTATTTTTTAACGCTGATTAACGGACATGTTTTTTAAAATACTGGAAGAATTATAAGAGGGATAAAAAAAATAATAATTCATTATCCTGTAGCAATACTGCTAATAAGTACTTTTTCATTTTCTGGATGGCTTCAAGCAGATTGAGTTGCCCTTGGATCGTAAATACCAAAAATTACATGCAAATAATCTCCTTATTCCTACGTTACACTTGTCAACTAACATATATATGCCGCGCGCGCTTAATTGTACATAGTATAACTAAGCGTAACTTCAAAATTTCAAAATCCACCGGTCGTCCATACGCATCGACGGCCCTCAAACGAATATTCAAAAATACTTTTAGCATTTTGATTAATGTGACTACAACATATAGAATGATATATACAGGTGTAAGTTAACGAGAAGATTCTTTATTCGAACTAGAGCTATTTAATTCACAATGAAAATATTTATCAGCTGATTTTCATTTATATTTTCATTGTTCTCAAGTTCTGATGAAAATAAAATATTTATACATTTCGATAAAATTGGAGATTATTAAATAGTCGTTTGAACCGTCAAACTTTGATGGCCCTGAAAAGGGCCGATTGTTTTAAGGTGGTATACAAAATAATAAATTAATAACCGCGTTTAAATCACGCATTTAAAACGTGTATACCATGGAGAATGTTTTTTCCTGGAGGCGTTCGGCGCAGTGCAGACTGACGTCAACGACGTTGTTTAATCGACAGCCTTTCGCGTCTTGCACAGATAAATTGTACTTCAATCCGGGAACGAGCATCAAGCCAGCTCGACGTGGAAGATAATGGGCGGTGATGGACAATTTGGCGGTTGTGAGGCAGATATTATTACTGTTCTGCGAAACGTCGCGATGCCGTCTACTTGCGCCTCTTCCCTTCCCTTTTCCTATTCCAGCCTGTTCGACCATATTGATAATACTATACCGACAAGAGCGTCAATGAATAAATGTGAAAATCACTGACGCGTCTTTCTTTTATACCGTCTGGCTCGCTTTCTTCCTACCCATTTGCTTTTAACCAATCGTATATTTCGACTCAAGCAATCGTTCATTACCCAAGGTTTCCTTTGCGCTTATTATTATTATTTTTTGTTAAAGCGCTGCGACGACACTAATAATAAGTTTAAACTCAATAACTAGAAGTAAACGGCATTTTTAGGTGTATTAATACTAATTAAAGGATTTCAAAATAATTTTATTTTATTTTTAAACTAATTTAAAGCATAATAAATACCTACGGTTATTAAACATTCGTAAAAATTGGAAAAATATTTTAAAAATTAAACGAGACGGAAGTATTCAAGAACTATGACGTTATTTTCAATCCCCTTACCTCGTTTTCGTGGGAAATGCTACTAATTAACATAATTAACAATTTTTTTTAAGAATTTTAAATTATAAGAAAATTCTATAAATTCATAATAAAAGATTTAATTCAAATGTACTGATATCATTATTTTATCAAACAAGCTAACGTTAACACTAAGAAAGGTGATGTTTGTTTTTAAAATTTTTACAAAGGAGTATAAATTAATATGCGTTGGTTCTTAATTATTATAGTTTCTAGTTGATTGTTACGGGCTCTCAAGATGGGTCTATTCACGGCGACGTCTCCGGAGCCCTCCTCGCTGCTCAGCTGGGCGACACTCCTGGCCTCGCTCTTCGTCGGCTTCTACCTCTACGCCAAGTACAAGCAGACCTACTGGTCACGCCGGGGCGTCTACTCTCCGCCGGCTAACTGGCTGTTGGGCCACTTCAAGGACGCGCTGCTGTTGCGCGCCTCGCCGCCGGACGTTTTCGGCCGCCTCCACAAGCAGTTCGAGGGCCGGGAGGACAAGCCGGTCGTCGGGCTTTACATGCTGCAGAAGCCCTTTCTCCTGGTGCGCAGCGCCGAGGTGCTCAAGCACATGCTCATCAAGGACTTCCACGTGTTCAGCGACCGATATTTCGCCTCGAATCGGACCGGCGACGTCGTCGGCAGCTCGGGCTTGTTCTCCATCGACAATCCCAGGTGGAAGTACCTCAGGGTCAAGCTGTCTCCGGCGTTCACCACCGGCAAGCAAAAGAAGCTCTTCTCTCTGATGCTGGAGAACGCGGAGAATATGAAGAATTATCTCAGCGCCAAAATGCCCGAAGAGGGGAGGGAAACTTTTGAAGTGAGGAAGGTTTCCACGAAGTACACCACCGACGTCATTTCCTCGCTGACTTTTGGAATCAAGACGGACTCCTTCGCTGAACCTGAACCTGAATTTTACGTGCGCTGTGGGTATAATTGAAAAATAATTTACTCGTTTTACAGTATAATTGCATTAAGAAATAGATCATATTTTCTTCATGCACGTATAATCTACCTGCCATTATCTTATCCGTTTGTCATAATGCAGATATCCTTTTTTGTATTGATGCAGCTATTTTTAATTAAAAAATATTAATCGCAATAATATATTTGATTTATTGATTGTATATCTTTTGTATTGTTTATATTTTTATCAGACTTTCATGGATAACGAAAATAACGACATATTAAATATCGTTAGTAACCTGATTATTTACTTGACTTATCAATAAAAAAAACCGTTGCGAATTCATATACCAACCAAGTAAAAAAACTTGATGAAAAATGTTTATTTATATTTTTGCAATTTTCTAAAAAAACCACGAGACCCAACGTGTATTACAAATAACATTCATTATTTACAAACATGGCATGAAATTAACGACTGTCATATCAACTTTTCCATGCAGCCCGTGCAATAACAGCGCAGACCATCGGGCGCACCTTCACAATGTTCTTAAATTTCTTCTTCCCCCGGCTGAACGACTACTTTAACGGCAGTATGTTGGCCGAAAACGAGGATTACTTCCGCAAGATATTCTGGGAATCTATGAATGAGCGCGAGAAGTCAGGTATCAAGAGAGGCGACTTTATGGATCTCCTGCTCGAGCTTAAAAACGAAAAGCAAGGCCCAGAATTTAGTGAGTATAACCCGCGATCACTTTGAACGTGCATTTTTCGCTGGTTTTCCTTTACACGCCTTCTTCTGTAGAATTCGAGGGTGACCAGCTGCTTGCTCAGACGGCCATATTTTTCGTGGCTGGACTCGAGACCAGTGCTGTGACGATGAGCTTCACTCTGATGTTGCTGTCAAAGCATCCGGAGCTTCAGAAGAAAGTACGCGACGAGATTCGCGAGAAAATCGGCAAAGGACCGCTTACTTACGAATCCATATCCGAAATGACTTACCTGCAGCAGGTCGTTAATGAGACTCTGAGATTGTATCCACCGGCTCCGTTGCTCGATCGCGTCGCAAACCAGGATTACAAAGTGAGGGAACACTTACATCTTTATTTCGTATTTTAGTTCTTTTAATAAAATGCAGAGTTAATCTTGTTCATATTTTATGTAATATAAAATTTCAAATTTCATAATCAATTATCTAATTTATCATAATTGTGGAATAGTGAGCTTGCGAAGCATGTTCGATGTTGCATAATTTCTGATTGTTGGTTATCATAATATTGATAATTAATGAAAATTTTTATAAACAATTTTTCATTTTTTTAACATTTTAATTTTAATTTTTGAATACTTTTAGTACAGTTTTATTAGTTTTATATTTTAAATAGTGTTAATATTTATTGTATTAATTTCGAACATTTCATTTGACAGATTCCTGGAACAGATATTACAATCGAGAAAGGAACTGTAATTTATGCGGCTTTGAAAGGATTACATGAAGATCCTAATTATTTTACTGATCCATTGGTATACGATCCTGATAGATTTAGCGAAACAAGAAAGCAAGACATTAAGTCTTGTACTTACATGCCTTTCGGAGAAGGGCCCAGAATATGCATTGGTAATTCTATAAGTATATTCTGAAAATTATTTTCTTGCATTCAGTTAACTCTCATATATAAACGTTCTTTTTCTGCTTTTAGGTATGCGTACTGGTTTGTTGCAGACTATGGTTGGTCTAATTACGATTTTAAGCGAGTACAAAATTTCACCAAATTCAAACTTTAAGAATGAAGTAAGCAAACGAGCAATTTTCACGGCCCCATCCAATGGTGTCCATGTGTATTTCGAAAGAGCTCCAGTGACTGGTTAAAATATATTTATTCACAGTGTTAGAATAAGATAAATAATCTAAAAATTATATTTCAGTCACGATAATGTAACAGTAACTATTTTTAAACGCTGTTTAGCGAACATATTTTTTTAAAATACTCGAAGAATTATAAGAGAGATAAGTAAGTAAGTATTACGTATTTTGCATAAGGAATACATCTTTTTTTCTATTTAAAATGTTATCAATTTAAAAAAAATACTTAAAGATAATAAATTAATCTTATTTTTACAACAGTCATTACTATTTGCTTTAATTATTTCTTTATTCTGTTTCTCTTAAAAGAATTTTATTATTCGCCAAATATTATTAAGAAATTTAAAGAAAACTGCATCATCAGGATGCTATAGGCGAAGTATCGGGATAATTATAAAAAATACTCAAAAATTCGTATAATAATTTACAAATATATTTTATCACATATGAACAAAAAATGTTGTCATTCGTTACGAATATGCGCACTGGTATAACATAGATTGCGATTGGATTAGTCACAATTTCAAGTTAATGTAAATTTGTCTGTATCAAAGTTATAAAATCGAAATTTACGAACGAGTTCTTTTAACGAAATTACTGAACATTATATACTTACAGATTAAAAAAGCTACGAAAACTTATCAAAATACATTCTGTACTAACGTTTTAATAAAGGCACTTATATAAATTATATCGTACATGCAATAAGACAACGATAATTTCACCGTCGTCGAGAAAAACTTGTACTTACACAATATACAAAATACGAAGTCTATTTTTTACATCGCCAAGGCACACAACACATTTTTTTTCCTTTTTATTTCGGTAAAAGGGTCAAGTATTTTTGAAATTCGGGTAATACGCAGTCTCTCGGATGGAGAGGACTTTCTGCCATTAAATGGTCATTTAAATATTGCGGTGGAAAACACATGATTCCTTTGCTAGCCATCATTGCCCAGTCAACTTGTTGATCAATTTGTTTTAATTGAATAAAACAATGAGTGATTTTTCTTCCTTTTGGACTACTGTCATAAGGTGGCCTAAAATTTCAATTTTTTTTTAATTTTTAATTTAATGGTATCTTTTATATAAATACAAAAAATACTAACTTTGCTTCAACTACTATTCCACCTCCGGCTTGAATAAATCTTTGAAACTGCTCCCTTTTCTCCTTTGGAGTTAATAATAAAGCAACAATATGACGAAAGGCACCACCAGGATCCTTTAACAATTTTAATCGCCATCTATGTGCAGCATTCATTATTATTTTTTCATTTTCACTACTGGGATCAGGAATTACTCCTTTACTTTTAGGATTTCCCAATTCATATTCTTCTTCCTAAAAATGATCATTATAATATAAGTTCCTGAAAAATATAATACTATTCTTCCTATAAAATTGCTAGATTTAAATACGTACATTTAGAAATTTCTGTTCTCTTTTACATGCTTCAATATAAATAAAATGTAAAACCCATTTTCCTGCAGCAATGCTGCTAAGTACTTTTTCGTTTCTGGATGGCTTCAAGCAAAGTAAGTGAGTTGCACTTGGGTCGTAAGTGGCTTCTGTTGAAGCTTCGCCCCCAAGCTCTAATATTATTTTTTCTGCTACTGCTTTATCCTATTACAAAAAATCGAAAATGATTAATAAATATTAAACCATCTGAAAATTTAATAAAATCCTTACTTTTATTCCTGAAAACATAAATTTCGGTTTCGAAATTTTTTCCTTTGCGGGTTCAAACACTTCTTCAATATCATATTCATTTTCCAAATCTATTTTACACGCTGAAGATTCATCTGCAAAAGACTAAAATTGTAATCAGTATTAAATACGTGTAGAGCATTGCAAAGTTTAAATAATGAACCAAGAAAATTATTTACTCTTTTTTGTGGAGGAACCCTTCTAACTGGATCTTCCCAACCAACAGAATCAGGCTGAGATTCTTTTATCAAACCTGAAATAAAAATTTTGTAAAATATTAATTAGTGTATTTATTTGAATGCTAAGAATCAGTGTTTTATTAATAATTTACATCTTGCAGCAGGATGGTTTGGTTCTAAATGATAACTTTTTGCAAGCTCTGCGCTGAAAGACGATCTACTTTCTGGAGTATTAGAGGCTTTTTGAAGCAAATCTTCCAATTGGGCTATTTGCCTTAAAGTAAATGTAAAATTATAATTTTATCACAGGTCCTCTGAAAAATGCTTTGTATGTCAGAAATGAAGCTATTTTGTTATTACAGATAAATGCTAAATCTAAATCTGGTCTAAAATTACGAATTGTCAAATCAAGACTTCATAAATGTCCTCATAAATTTTTCCTTTCTTCTGAGATGTAATTCAGAGGAACCAACAAATTTTTGTATTAAATTTTAATACTGTAAATTTAAACATTACATTATAATATTTATAATATGATTCTAATAAAGTTCTACATTAGAATTAAATGATGAACTTGTTTGAGAATTTATAAAATATAATTTATTAATAATTTCACATTCTCATATTTATTTTTCTATCTTGTTTATATTTATATTCTTTTTTTAACGTATATAATTATTCTTTATGATATTAAAAAAATTAAGCATTATAAATATATAAAAATGTAATATTTATATTTAAAAATTCTATGAATTGAATTGCTGGATTATGAGAGATCAAAATTTAGCGTTACAAAATACGTAATGATAAAGTAACTTCATTTCTAGCGTAGGACTCTATTAATTATTAAAAAAAATTAGATATACTTACAAATTTATTGCAGGATTTTTGGGAGTTTTGACTGGACTATTTTCATTAGAAAATGATAATCTTCTATTTGTTGAAATGTGACTAGTTGAAGGTTCGTTACTGTCCCTATTTGCGATATTTGTGACATCTTTATTTTCGTTTTCAGCGTCTCTTTTTTCATCCTACGTGTATCACAATTAAGTTAGCTTTGACTTATATAAAACAGATCATAAGAAAGTTATCTCTGCTGGAGATCTTACTAGGATCCTTAGTTAGATCTCCAGCACAGATAACTGCGGTTTGGGTTACAAATTGTTATAATTGTTGATATTCTTTTATTCTCTTACTAATAGTTGAACAAATACCGCAATGCAGAACAAATACCAAACTTCTACCATTTTTTTCCGAAAACGTACCTCCTGAGATTGCAGTCGCCCTGTAACAAAATCCCACGCCATCTTTTTGACATCTGAGAAAGGCTGCAAAAAATTGAACTTATTAAAAATTAAAGTTAAAAAACAATCATTTAAAATTGTATTTGAAACTTACTGTACTACGTTTCCTTTTTGGTGGAGGTTCCTCGACGGGAATATCTGGAAAATGATTTATCCAATTTAACCACGCTTTTCTCGTTCGCGGTGAAGGATTTTCTTTAAATATTTGTCCGTAAGGTGTTTCTGGAGTTGAGATATGAAAAGGTGATTGTGGTGTTTTATCCTTAATAAGATTATTAAGCCTTTTGTTAATTACAGGTGTTTCACTTGTTCCTGCCATAAATTGATCAACATTCTAAAATATTGTATTCACCGTTAGTTTATTCTTAAGTTCATTCATTTAATGTTAATAATTGTTTAATAAAATTGATAGCAGTACCATAAAACTAATTCTTTTTGGAGTAGGTTCAGCTGGTGGCTTCATAGTTACATTATCTGATTCTTCATTGATCATTGTCGAATTAGACTTTTCTGGTGCTATTTAAAAATATATATTAAGAAAATTAAACTTTTATATTGAGACTATAAAACATATTAGTTACAGTGAGAGAATATTCATATAAACATTCGCTCCGTGTAGTATAATGTTGAAAAAACGTGCGTTACCCATTGTTTCGCCTACTAGATAAAAAGTTTCATCAACAAGCTTCATTTCAGAAGCACATTGCAGTAACCATTCAGCAGTTACCGCTGGTAGTTTCCACTTAACTGCAGCATTGTATTTATCTCCTTGAGGTTTTGGACAAATTAAATGAGTACTACTGTACGTATTTTTTTCAAGATTTGTTTTGCGAGCAAATGTATCTTGATACCTAACACATAAAATATAATTAATAAATATTATAATTACAATTATAAAAAAATTAAAATTAATTTAATACCTTGCTCCAAGAGCCACTGATAATGTAGATAAATATGTTCTTTCGACTCCACTGTAAGTACTCATACCAATAACACATTTTTTTAGTGGTTTTATATTGTTTGGAATCGTTATAGGTCGATGATAATACGCAACATCGACTAACTTTTCGGTGTCTATACAATCTTCCTATAAAACGATTTCATTGTAAAAAAAACCTTTACTTTAATAAATTCTTTAAAATACTTACAATAAATAAGTCTGTTACGACTTCTCCAACAGTATGTTTCAGCTCAGCACCAAGTTTAGGTACTATTCCATAATCAGGAATACCTGAATAACTTTTTTTAACTATTTTTCCTCCTAATCCATGAATTTGTGCTGCAATTTGTGGATATTCATCTTCATCAAATCCAATGACAATAAAAACTAACCCTTTAAAAAAGTGGATGATGTAAAATTTATTTAATACTATTAATTATCAAAACAATTTTTAAAAATGTACCCTGTAAAATTTTTTGAGTAATATAAGATTCTTGGCTGATTGGTACAGCACTATCATCTTGCAAATCAGGAAATGATGTAATCGTAGTTTCTTTTTTAGTTGTATTAATACACCTTTCTGTTATGTTTTGATTTTTAGTTGTGGTTAAATCACTTTCAGGGTTTTCGGTACTGGGAAGTTTTAATATGTCCCTCAAAGAGTTATCTGGTTCTAAAAAGAAAATTATAAAAATTTATTAAAAATTTGACGAATATTTGATATTTAACAATTAAATTACGGTATTATTTATTTACCTGAAATTGTATTTTGAAGATATTGTTCAACAATTTCAGAATGTTCATCTGGTGGAGGTTTTTTTTCAGTCTTACTTTCATCAAACAATGGAGCAGGCGGTATTTTTGGCCGTTGCAGTAATTGCAAATTCTTTAAAATTTTTATTTAGAAAATTTATAAATGATAATGTTTTTAGTATAAAATATACTAAAATAAATTAAC
This sequence comes from Ormyrus pomaceus, assembly GCA_900474385.1. Taxonomy (NCBI): domain Eukaryota; kingdom Metazoa; phylum Arthropoda; class Insecta; order Hymenoptera; family Ormyridae; genus Ormyrus; species Ormyrus pomaceus. The sequence continues at coordinate 13,768 of UCOM01002136.1, read as the reverse complement.
ATTAAAATTAACAATTAAAATTACTTTTTTACTCAATGGTGACGGTGGTTCAGTTGTAACTTGTTGTAAACTTTTTTTCCCATCAAAAAGAAAATTATCCTCTGGTGCAGGTGCTTGAATTTTCATGCATTCTTCCAACCATTCAACTTTTAAAATATAAGGACTGTAATTCAGATTTATAATTAATAAAACAAATTTATATCTAAATTTTTTGTTTGTACATACTAAATTAGAATTATAAATACGCACTATAACCCTTTAGACTTTATAATTCGTAAATCATGGGTTGCTTTTATTTGATCTCCAATAATGACATGAGTTAGAGCATCCGATATTTCGTCAAGTCTCGTTGCACTACCAACATTTAGTATCTTGTTTAACTTATCTCTATAATTTGAAGAAAACCCGGCTAAATATATCTGCAAAAAATATGTAGATAACATAAAGAAATTATTTCATTAGATTTTAAAATTTAAATTACTAAGCTAAAATTAAAATATTTTAGTCATGATTATCATTTGTTTGAAAGTAAATTAAACTTACATTACACCCATCTAAAAAAGGACCAGCCTTTTTTGCATCTGCAAGATTTAATCTTTCCAAAACTGAAATGTAAGAAAGTTTTGAAGCTGTAGGAATTTCTGTAGATGTAGTAGAGTTCATAACAGTTGAACTCATTGTTGTCGTTGAAGCCAAAGTTTCATCAATGCACATATTTGGATGTTCACCAGGTATAACGCTTATCGTAGAAAAATTAAGTGGTTCTGGAGCTGAAAGATTTTTCAAGACATTTTTTTTATTGTATTTAATTAAACAGACTTAGTTCCTCTATAAAATGATATAAAACTTATTAAAAAATTCAATAATAAACATTATTAAAAATTATTTATAATTCTAAAAGCATACTTATTCAATAAAAAAATTACTTAAAATTTTAATACCTGTTTTCTCTGGTGTAGAACATGCCTGCGTTGATTTAATAATATAATTATTGAATGGTAAAGCATATCCAGCTTTAATGCTTTCATGGACCCATCTCATGTTTAAACAGGGAATATTATTTTGCATTGCAAATTTCAATTTATCACTTAAACTACTTGTTGGTAATGTAATAACAACTTTAACTATAGATCCATCTAGAACACCTTCAAATTTCTAAAAAAAAAAAAAAGTTGTAAAATATTACATTTTATTAGCACCTATAACTAATTTTATGACAAATTATACTAACCCCTCCATTACTATTTATTAGATCTTTAATTTCTGCTTTTTGATGCTTATTCAACTTTGTACAGGTAACAACTAAATTTAGAAATACAGGACATTTGTACTTATTAAATACTGAATCAGTTGCTAAAATGGAATCCTTTAAATTTGTGTCCCAAACAGATTTGACCCAATCTCTTGTTACAACTTTTATTCCTAATTCAATGGCACGCTTTTAAACAAAAAACAATTTCTATTAGATATTTAATATTAAAAATCCTTAAATGAAACAAACTTTAATTACCTCGTACTTGGCAGACATAACGATATCTGTAACTAAATGAGTCACACTAGCCCTCAATTGTTTAGTGAATATTCCACCCATATATTCAACCATCTTTTGTATTTCATTCTAAATAAGTATAATAAAAAAAAATTGAAGGCATTTGTGTAAAATTAAATTTACCATTTATTTATGGAAAGTACCTTAACATTTACAGAAAACCCAGAAGCACTAACAGTAAGACCTCTCATAGCAGTGTTAAATATTGGGGTTTGTACATCAGGGATCGATTCTCCTGTTAAAAAGCAGGATAGCAAACATTTTGGCCCAACAATTCTATAAAATATTAAATTTATTATCAATATACATATATTATAATAAATGAATTTTGTAAAAGCATTTAGAAAAGCTAAAAATTACTATGTTTTTGTTTAAATTATTTATAAGCATAAAGTTTATTCATTTATTGTTACTAAATAATTTAACAAGATAAATTTCTGATAATTTTTACTTACGTGCACTTGGAATTTTGCAGTTTTTGAAAAGCTTCGCCTTCAAAAATTTCCATAACAAAAACATCTTTTTTACCAGGGTTTAATTTTTGACACTTTTTTTCAGCGATCCACTCTGGAAGGATTTCCCAGTCAGGACATTTCTAAAATTATCATATCATTATACAATTATAAATTTAATGCTGAAGGACTGAATTTTGACAAATTTCACTTACATTAAATGCATCCCACATTTCTTCACTACAATCCTCATTGCTTTCATATTTACTAGGTACGACAAAAAAGACATTAATGTCGAAGGTCGTTTGATCAGTCGATTCGGACTCCATCATTGCATTATTAATTTAAAATTGTCTACAAGTAACACATTTCCCTCGAAATTTTGCAAATATGTGCTGCAGGCATATTATTGAAAGGCTAACCTACAATCTACTTTATGCTATTGATTGACCATCTTTCATTAAAATTGTTAAACTTCATTAAAGTTGAAAGTAAGTGTCAATAAAATAATTGAAAAAAATATTTTAAATACAAGATTGAGTGGAAATGTATACTAAAGTTTCACGCGAATAATTATCTTTTTCCCGCGTTTTACTTGTCAACTACCATGCCGCGAGGGCGCATGTGCCGCGTGTAAACCGGTACGGTGGTACGAAATTACGACACGTCTTTTGTTGGTATCGTCTGGCTCGCTTTTCTCCAACCACGTTGCCTTTGCGCTTATTATTGTTATTTTGTACTAAGCGCTGTGACGGCACTAAAATAAGTTTAAAGTTAACATGTAAAAATAAGCGGCATTTTTTTAGGTACATGAATGTTTTACTAATTAAAGAGGATTTCAAATAATTTTATTTTATTTTTAAATAAATTTATAGCATAATAATTAAATTTTTGTAAAAATTAGAAATATTTTAAAAATTAAATGAGACGGAAATATTTAAGAGCAATATAATGTTATTTTCAATTAATTCGCTTAACCCTTAACGCGTTTTCATGGAAAAAACTAATTGACATTTATTGTAACATTATTCTATTACATTTTTTTCATTAGAAAATTATTATACATATTTTGTAGGAGATATTTATAGTCTAGGTAATTTTTGCCTAGATAGATTATTATTATAATTTAACAAAAATTTTTAAAATTATTATTATTGGTCAAGGATCATTGTACATCATATTAGATACAGCCAATTTTTTTCAAGAATTATGAAAATATTTGATTTTTACTTTTCAAATTATAAACAAATTCTGTAAATTAATAATTAATTCACACGAATAATTGAAAAACGTAATTGCAGGGTACGTTGTAAATGAACTAATAATTATTTTATATTCTAACGATTACTTGGTGTTTTGATTTTGGCTGTTCGAAATGTATTCCTTAATGAAAGGTGGGTATTGTTTTTAAAATATTTAAGGAGTATTCAGCTGTAGCTAAATTAATACATATACAAAGAGAAGCAGCTAATTTGCTTGTCATACGTGAAAATATTTGGTGGCCCTGAAAAGGGCCGGTTGATGTCAAAGGTCAAATAAAAAAAATAATTCAATTCTTCAGTTTGTCTTGTTTTTTAACCTTCTTGGGTTTGGGCTTAGTGGTCTTTGCAGCCAGAGCTTTTCCGCTCTTCTTGATCTTGGACAACGGCGACTTGGCCGGCTTTTCCACGGCCGTCTTCTTAACCGCTTTCTTCTCGCCCTTCTGTCGCTTGGCGGTCGGCTTCTCCGAGGCCGTCTTCGCTACCTTGCCGTCCTTCCTGGTCTTCGCAGCTCTCTTCGGCTTCCCGTCCTCGGCTCTCGCGATCTTGAAACTGCCGGCGGCTCCGACGCCCCGAGTCCTGATGATGGTGTTGTTCTCGATGGCGGATCTCAGATACTTACGGATGTAGTACGACCGTCGCTCGGGATCGATGTTGTAGGTGGTGGCGATGTACTTCTTGATGGCCTGGAGCGAGGAGCCCTTGCGATCCTTCAGGTGGCCGATGGCTTCCATCACCATCTCGGATGCGGGCGGGTGCTTCGGACGGAATTTCGCCGTTGTCTTCTTCATAGCTAGCTCTACGAGGTGCATGGCGATGGTATATTTGATTCGGGATCAGATGTTGCTTTAGAAAGCGATCGATCGATAATGAGGCGCTCCGGCGAGGTGCGCCCTTTATATATACCCGAAACGCGAGCCTCGGCGAAAGACCGCGGCGACGAAGGGGAGATTTCGTGCCTATATACTTTTGCCTAAAGCTTCAAATTTCAAAGTTAAAAGCAATAATTACTCGATGATAACGTCAATGTCCACGTTTAGCGAGTAAACTTTTTACTGTCATACAATTATTAAAATACTAATTATTTAAATATTCAATTCTTCAATTGCAATATAAATTTAAATTACCAATCACGTATACATAATAATAAAATTCTATTTATTTAGAAAAATGTATAGTTTCTTTTAAATATCATTATTTATTTTCTTAACCGCACTGAGAGGCTGTTCACCCTATATTTATGGAAAACGTTTTGGAACAAGTTGAAAAGCACAACAAACATTCGCTTATAACGTACATTATTTTCGCTTCGCTTGCGAAACACATCATTAAAACAAAATAAAATGTAGCTAATTTTAAAATAGTAAACTGTTTTCGGACAATTGAAACTTCGGACCTTTAAACTTTTGAAAAAGTTTAACATACACATTTATTATAAAAAAATTTTTTGATCAACTATAGTCTTAAAATTCATATCGATAAGCAATATTTAAACTCAAAATTCAATGCAAGCTAGCTTATTTTATAAATTACTGAATCTTTTATAGAAATAACTTTCTTATTAATATAAGCAGACAACATAAATTGAATTTTTCAAAAGTAACAATCACATTTAATAATTTAGTAAGTGAAAAGGCAACATTTAATAACTGACTGTTTATTTTCCGCTCCTTGCCGACAATGTCAGAATTATTTGTGATACCGAAAGTATATTAACGATACGTAGACTATTGAATTAACAAATAAGGGACTTTACATTTCAAACAGTAAAAGTCAATTATAACTTTCTATAATTTTCTAGCGATTCAAAATTAAAATTCCGAAAAGTTATCAAAAAAGCAAATATTCATTTGTCAAACGTCTCAATGATTTTAGTGGCCCTGAAAAGGGCCGGTTGATTTCATTTTTCAAGTAATCGTCACGACAGCTTAGTTGATGGAATTGGTATACTTGGTGACGGCCTTGGTGCCCTCGCTGACGGCGTGCTTGGCGAGTTCACCGGGCAGCAGAAGCCTGACGGCCGTCTGAATCTCCCTCGAGGTGATGGTGGACCTCTTGTTGGAGCTGGCGAGATGCACGGCTTCCTTGCAGATGCGCTCGAAGACATCGTTGACGAAGCTGTTCATTATGCTCATCGCCTTGCTGGAGACTCCGGTGTCGGGGTGAACCTGCTTGAGTACCTTGTAAATGTACATGGCATAGCTCTCCCTCCTCTTCTTGCCCCTCTTGCTTCCCTTGCCGCCGCCCTTGGGCACCTTGCCGGCTACCCTGCTCATGGACTTTCCCTTTGTTTTCGGAGTTGGCATGATTGAATGCGAACTTATTGGTATGCTAAAAGTCTTCGATGCCAAAGCTTCGAATGGTGATTTGCGCGAATATTCGACCCCTTTATATAGCCGGAATCTACTACTCCTAGATATCCCCCTCCAGTTGCGAAGTCAAGTAGTGTGAGCGAAGTAGGAATATAAAAACTAATTACAGGTCGAAGAAACCGTATTAACGTCATCCTTCGATCTCGATAATACTGGGCAAATATCGACTACATTGTGTTTCGAGAAGTAAAAGGAGATGGTATCAAGTTGAAATTAAAGCAAATCGACGAGCGGTTCTGCTCGAGCAGGACTACAATTTTCCGTCGGTCGAATTCACCGACTATTAGAATGACAATTTCGCGCAACTTGTTGGCGTCGGAGCTCCAATTTTCTGACTATCCGCGATGACGAAGAATTAAACATTCTAAATAATGAGATTCGCTATTTCTCAAATAGAATTATAGTTTAGAGAATAATATAAATTATATTTAAAAATATAAGGTAGTGTTCCAGACTTGAAAAAATAATGAAAAATATTATAATCGTATTATATGTTACTACCTCAAAAAATGATTATTGTAAAAGTGAAATTTAATTATTTCAAGATCATTGATTTCAAAAACGTATAATATAATATTTGAAAATTTATAATAATTACGTACATCTGTCTTAGCTATTATAAATGTTTTTGATAAATCAAAAATTTTAGTTATGTTTACAGATTTGTTTTGTAACTGCTCTCTACTTTGGTAAACATAATACATTTAACGTTTAAATTCAAGTCTGACGAACGAAAAAGAATTGTTGTATCATGGCAAAAGTTTAAATTAATTTCAATTAATTTATAAAAGAAAAAAAATGTTTTCATCTTAAAATCAATTAATAAAATTGTTTCAGTAATTATCAAAATGTCTTTCTCAAATTAAAATTGTATACAACATTTTATTATTTCATCATATTAAAAAATAAATTTGTGTTTATAGTAATGCAGTAGGTGCATGTCCTTTGACAGTTCAGCGCCTTTCAAAATATTAAAAAGGGCGACTAAAGTCGGAGTTCGCGCAGGTCAATATCCTTACGCCAGAAATGGAAGCCGCGACATTCAAGGCAGATCAGGTGGTTTACCGGGTTAAAGATCACTTGCGTACTGCGTGATTTTTTGCGGTCACCTTTTTATGGTTGTTTATTGTTTTAGCTGGAAACGCAAATGACCATTAAACGGTTTTCTAAAAATTGAAATTTAGGTAAATTTTTATGTAGGGGAGACCCAGGCAAGACGGACACCCCCTATTATTTCTGATATCGCTATAAGGAGATTGTACCGACAAGTCACTTTTTTTTTAATTTATAAATTTTTTTTTTTTTTTTTTTCTATGTTTTAAACTATTTTGTCGATTTCTGTGTAGAATTTGAAATGCACGATCATCACGCTAGAAAGTAGCGTAGAAAATCGAGCATTCCAAACGTTTGTCAAAATTGCTTGTAGAAGCGGGGAAAAATGATTTCAAATGAAAATCATTTCATGAATATTGCAAGTGTTATTTTTCTGGAATCTTCTGAAATATTCCATCCAGTTTTCTCGTCCTGGGTGAGTTCAAAGGAAAGACGAATTGGCAATTCAGCTTTCTAATCCCTTGCAGCTGGCAACGGCCAAGGTCAACGCATTACAGAAATGCGAGAAGCCAGCCGTAAAATATTTCATGAAATCTTACATGAATGTTCCATAAATAATTCTGGTAATATTCCCGCGTATAAAATCTTTGGAATACTTATGAAATATTTCCCAAGAATTTCATGAATGTTTCGATCAAGGTTCATATTCCTGTGGAATCTTCCGAAATATCCCATCGAATATTCTTTCGGTGATTAGCGTGGGTTCAAATGAAAGACGCCTCGGCAACTCAGGTAAAACTTTCTAATGCCATCCCTTGTCTGGCAACGGCGAAGGTCGACGCATTGTAGGAGTGCGTCATGATGCTGATCGCACTGAAAACTGCAGGCGTGGGGGTTGAATTCGTTCGGCAGCAGAGAAACATTTCACTTTCCGTCAGTTAGTCTGTCGTCTTGAAAGTCTCGCATTTCCTTCATTCTTCGATTTCGGAAGCGAACGAGGCTCGATAAGCATTCGTGGCCCACAGTTTACGATTATCGAGCGAAATTGAAGGAACAAAGATAACGATGAGCGGAAGCATGCAAGACGAGATCGCACCGCGGTGCTACCTGTTGCTCGAGGATGGCACCGTCTTTTCCGGCACCAGCTTTGGCGCCTACAAGCAAATCGACGGCGAGATCGGTGAGTGTCATACTTATGCTTCTACTTCCTTCTTTCTTGCCTCAACACTTGGTGCTCGCAACGCTAAAAATTTTGCGGAAAAATTTCAGCCGCGATTTCTTATGCACGGAGGAGAATTCTCTATTAAAAATTAATAATATTCTATAAAATAATGTTAATAATAAATTAATGTTAATAATTATGTTTATTTATTTATTAATGCAATAATTTATTTTTATTTTTTTTATTAATGTTATTATGTTTAATTCATAATTTTCTCACAGACTAATCATTGTTGAAAAGATGACAACAGTTTCTCGAAAATTTACTATAGTTCTAGTAAATTTTACAAGAAACTATTGCAATTTTTCCATCAACAACATCAGTCTGTGAGAACTTTAAGATTATATTTTTTATAATTTTAACTATAAGAGAATTTTTCTCCGCGTGGGTTCGCCCTCTAAACGTATATTTTTATAATGGCCAACTAAACACTCGGCAGTCGATTATATTTAACCAAATCGCGCAAAACCGTAGTTCATGCATCGAATTCGAGAAAAAAAAAATGACAGCGCGTAGAACGTCAGTAGTAGGAACACGTGGACGCGCAGCTGGCATAAGAGGCATTCTATACGGCGTCTGCGCACGCCTATCCGTACTTACAATATAATAATCCAGTCGGTGAAACTTTAAAACAATATAGGCATTATTTTTTTAATAATTGATGTAATGACGACATGCTCTCTATTGATTCCTTTAGCTCTGTATGGGCTCGTCCGTCTCCACTGCTGTTTATAGGGTTGGGAAAAGTGCAATGAAAAAACTAGTAGGTCAATTTTCCCAAACTTTCCTTTAAAGGTTTGGTCCTAAAATCTGTGGGTAAATGAGCGCGTTTGTTGTATTCCAACACCTTTGCTCAACGATCGCGTCAATTTGTGCAAATTTAAAATAGTTGATAATAGTGAAATTATTAAAATTGAAAATTTTATAAAAATTTAAAAATTTTGATTTTTTTTTTAAAGAATTAATATTGGAATTATTATTGGCAATATTTTGATAAAATTATTATACTTAAAAAAAATTTTTTTCGATTTCGTTGAAACTTCGCGCAAAAGGTATTCATACAAGGACTTTTAACTCACAAAATTTCATTCATTCGAGGCTTATTTGTTACCGAGCACCTCAAAAAAATACGTTTTGACGGTTTATTGCAAATTAACTATTAACCTTAGAAACTTCTTACACAACTTGGCCGTTGACGACTTTTGACCATCTATCTTCATATATGCCTGTCTTCTTTTTATTTTTTGCAATTATCACAACTTGCTATCTCGAAATGCAGCAAAAACTGTTATTTCGACTGGACTATTAATTACTACAGCTGTCCGGGGTAGTAATTACTGGACTGTTTCAATTAAAAATTATAGGTTTTAATCGGAAATTAGGAAATATAGCTACTAATAAACAACATTTTTACTGATTATTAGAAAGCTAAATTTCATGTTCTTGTTACAGTTTTTCAAACTGGTATGGTTGGTTATCCTGAATCTCTGACTGATCCTTCCTACTGCAAGCAGATACTGGTGCTTACCTATCCGCTGATTGGTAATTACGGCGTACCTAATACTGATGAGAAGGATGAACACGGCATTCCCAGGTAATTAGACCATGATTTATGAATTATAGTCCCAATTTGTTTACTTTGTTAAACTATTGTTTCATTGCACTGAGAAGAATTTATAGAAAACTTTTATTTATTGTCAATTTTATTATGTCACTTAGTAAATTATAGATTTTTAATATATACTTTTAAAATATCCTGGAATTTTTTAAAGTTACTATTTAAAGTAGTGTACTTTAAAAACAGTACGTTATAATTAATTACATGAATTACGATGACACATTACGTTAATTTTTTGCACGCGGAAGTGCTGCTGGTAAAAATAAGTTTTATAATAATGCTACAATGATGATTACGAGTTCTTTTTTAGAACACCTAATCTGTTTATTGAGTGTCATTAAAAATGATCTTACCACGTAGCACTTTTTCTAATTAAATCGAACTTTATGAATAAATAAGTATTTTATTTTATTTAGACAACTACTTTTTTAAGAAAATTCTTATCAAAAGACTTGTAATTACTTACTCTAGCTTTCAATCTAATTATTATATGATAAAGAGCATCCACTCATAATAATTAAAGAAAGTTTTGTTTCCTCAAAGAGGAGCGGTGAATTTTTTATCCTTTCTCAATTTGATTATTCTTACAGATGGTTCGAATCTCACAAAATCTGGGCAGCCGGATTGGTGATTAGCGAACTTTGCGATACGCCAAGTCACTGGCGATCAACGAAATCCCTTTTGGATTGGATGAGGCAGGAAGGTATTCCAGGAATACAGAAAGTCGACACCAGAGCGTTAACGAAAATCATACGCGAGAGGGGTACGATTTTAGGAAAAATCGTTCACGAACTACCAGCCAATTTAAATTTGCCATTAACCATTGTCGACCCCAACACGCAGAATCTCGTTGCTAAAGTTTCACAAGTAAGCAGGGCTTTTTAAAAAAATTTTATTTATAAAGTTGCTAGTAAAGCACATTTGAGTGATATTGATTGATTATAAGTCAAATTTACGTTTTAACGATTAATTTTAACAGACGTCCAAGACAACGTACAACCCACAAGGACATCCCCACATCTGCGTAATTGATTGCGGGCTAAAGTATAACCAATTGCGATGCCTGCTGTCCAGAGGAGCCCGAGTAGACGTCGTTCCATGGAATCATAAAGTGCAGAATGAAAAATTCGACGGTCTCTTCCTCAGCAACGGACCTGGCGATCCGAGCATGTGCAAGGAGACCATTGAAAACATCCGAAAAATTTTCAGCTCGTCCAATAAAAAACCTATTTTCGGTATTTGCTTGGGACATCAGCTTCTATCCATCGCAGCTGGCTGCAAAAGCTACAAAATGAGGTGAGTCTTCAGAGCTATTTTAATTTTCAATTTTTCATTTTTACTCAGCAGTTTATAATTAATCGGTAAAATGACTTGGTGAGTAATAAGTAACATTCTATCTTAGCTATGGAAACCGCGGCCACAATCAGCCGGTCATCCATCGGGGCACGAAGCGATGCTACATGACGTCGCAGAATCACGGTTTCGCGATAGACGCCGAGAGTCTGCCCGAAAATTGGGAGCCCTTATTCGAGAACGCCAATGACAAGAGCAACGAGGGCATCGTGCATTCGGCACTGCCCTACTTCTCGGTGCAATTCCATCCGGAGCACACAGCCGGTCCCGAGGACCTCGAGTGCCTTTTCGACGTCTTCATCGAAACAGTCAAGGACGCGGCTAGCGGAAAAGCCGTTGACTTGGCGATCAAGGACCGGCTGCAGAACAGGCTGGAGTATCTGCCGAAGACACCGGTCATCGCGACCAGGCCTAAGAAGGTCCTGGTTTTGGGCTCCGGCGGACTGAGCATTGGCCAGGCTGGGGAATTCGATTACTCGGGCTCCCAAGCTATCAAGGCTCTCGGGGAGGAGAGCATTCAGACGGTGCTGATCAACCCGAATATCGCCACCGTCCAAACGTCGGAAGGAATGGCGGATAAAGTTTACTTCTTGCCCATCGTGCCCAACTACGTTGAACAGGTTTGACCATTCGCACTTTTTCTAAATGCTTCTCTTCTCTTCTCGTTGCGCAATTTTATAATGTAACTTTATCTTTGATCAGGTGATTCGAATGGAGCGTCCCGACGGCGTGCTGCTGACGTTCGGCGGTCAAACGGCCTTGAACTGCGGGATGGAGCTGCAGACTCGGGGGGTATTCGACAAGTACGGCGTGAAGATCTTGGGCACGCCGATCGAGTCGATCGTCGACACCGAGGACCGCAAGCTCTTTGCCGATCGGGTCAACAGAATCGGCGAGAAGGTCGCGCCGAGCTGCGCTGTCTACTCCATCCAGGAGGCTCTCGAAGCCGCCAAGAAGCTCGGCTATCCGGTGATGGCGAGAGCTGCCTTTTCCCTGGGTGGTCTTGGCTCCGGTTTCGCCAATACCGAGGACGAGCTCAAGGCCCTCGCACAGCAGGCTCTTGCTCATTCGACGCAGCTCATCATAGACAAGTCGCTGCAGGGTTGGAAGGAAGTGAGTGTTTCGCTGTACAATTAGTTTGCTTCTAAGGAAAATATCTGACGGTTCTAAAGACTTTTCTCACCTCGAACAGTATACACTGGATTCTTTTGGTCTTTATTAGAATCTAGTTAAATTTTCCACCCACGAATTGAATATCTACAATTGTAACTGAAATCATTGTTTCTAGGTCGAGTACGAAGTCGTGAGAGACGCCTACGACAACTGCATAACCGTGTGCAACATGGAGAACGTGGACCCTCTGGGTATCCACACGGGCGAGTCGATCGTGGTGGCGCCCAGTCAGACCCTCTCGAACCGCGAGTACAACATGCTCCGAACGACCGCCATCAAGATAATCAGGCACTTCGGCGTCGTCGGCGAGTGCAACATCCAGTACGCGCTCAATCCGTTATCCGAGGAGTTCTACATAATCGAAGTGAACGCCAGGCTGTCGAGGAGCTCCGCTCTGGCCAGCAAGGCCACGGGTTATCCCCTGGCCTACGTGGCTGCCAAGCTGGCCCTGGGAATACCGTTGCCCGCGATAAAAAATCTGGTCACCGGAGAAACCACGGCTTGCTTCGAGCCCAGCCTGGATTACTGCGTGGTGAAGATCCCCAGGTGGGATCTCAGCAAGTTTCAGAGGGTCAGCACTAAGGTAACCAAGATTTAGATTCAATTTTAAATGAATGTTGGATGTAATTAGGGTTGCAGATAAGGTTCTCAACAAGTCTTCAAATAAAATTAATTTATGACGACGTAATCTCGAATTAAACCACAAGTTCGACCGAACTTTTGATTTAATCTCTAGGTTAAATCAGAAACCTGAAGCGCAGAACGTATATAACGTTGAAAAATTTTGCAGATCGGCAGTTCGATGAAGAGCGTGGGCGAGGTAATGGCGATCGGTAGATCGTTCGAGGAAGCCATCCAAAAGGCCTTCCGGATGGTCGACGAGAGCGTAAACGGCTTCTGCCCGTACACGAAATCCGTGAACGAGGACGAGCTGGAGAAGCCGACGGACAAGCGAATGTTCGTACTCGCGGCTGCCTTGAAGGCCGGATACACGACCGAGCGACTGTATCAGCTGACGAAGATCGACCACTGGTTCCTGGACAAGCTGCGCAACGTCATCGTTTACCAGAGCCGCCTCGAGAGCCTCAACCAGAAGAGGCTGTCGGCCGAAGTTCTCCTGGGAGCCAAGCAGCTCGGCTTCTCGGACAAGCAGATCGCCGTGGCGGTGAAGAGCACGGAATTGGCCATCCGAATGCAGAGGAAGGAGAACGGCATCTTGCCTTTCGTCAAGCGAATCGACACCTTGGCCGCGGAGTGGCCGGCGTCCACCAATTACTTGTACATGACGTACAACGGAACGAGTCACGACATCGATTTTCCCGAGGGCGACGTAATGGTTGTCGGTGAGTTTATAAAAAACGATCGAAAAGAATTTTCGGAATTTTTAGCCGCCAGATCCCAACTGAAAAATATCACGTGAGATCTCACGTGATTTCTCACGTGAGTTTAAGATACAATTCCTCACGTGATTTCTCACGTGATTTCTCACGTGAGATCTCACGTGAACTCTCATTTGCAAGTGAAATTTTGCTGGAAATGATTTTTTTTACAATAGGCATAAAATTTTCTTTAAAGTTTTTTCTCTTGTACGATTATGTATTTATTTATTTTAATCTTATAACCTTCAATTAACATGTTTACAAGTTATTATTGAATAGTGGAAAGTATGTTTTAATGATAGGAAATACTGTTATTAATAACTTTAGTTAATACATTT
>UCOM01002135.1:0-29928 GCA_900474385.1 Ormyrus pomaceus | reverse complement strand
GGGGGGGGGGGGGGAGCGAGATGGCACGGTTCCAAAAAGTCGGCCAGATTAATCAGCGCTTAAGGAAGTTTGCGACATGTTGATTCATCAACACGTTTCTTGCGCCCGCCGGAGACGGACAAGTTTTTAAGGCGGGGGAGAGAGAGAGAGAGAGAGATACTCGCTCCGGCTGATCGATCGGCGAGCTTTCGCCGACTTAAATAAGCCTGCGCCGTCAATTTTGCAGCGTAAGCGGCAGCGGCAGCGGCAGCTCCCGCGCCTGAAATTTTCAGGAGTCGAGCGGATTAAAGGACGGACCGACGAGGCCGATTTGCGGATTTTTAAGCGGAGGAGATTCCTCTGATTGTGACTGCAAGCAGGGGGCTGTGGGTTGAAGGGACCGTTCTGTTTTCGCGAGGAATTTTTGGGGCTGACTAAACCGACACTTTTCTACTGTCGGAAAAAGCATAATCTTAACGAGTTGCCAAAATCTGCAAAATTCTCTCCAAGAAATCTTCGCAAAACCGAGAAAAATATTAGTATCCTAATAACTTCAAAAAACTCGCCAGCGAAATCACTCCAAGCCCGAACTGCAGCGCGCGACGTCGCTCAAAGAGAACCCGTCGCGCAAAATCTCCCTCCCCCCCCCCAAAAAAAAAGAAGCGCGTCCGAGCGCGCGGAAAGCGAAAGAGATATAGGCGGCGGCGGCGGAGAAATCCGCGACAGCGCAGGAACGAGATTATGGGGTATATACGCGCGGGGGGAGCAGCTCCTGCGAGCAATTTGCCTCTCTCCTCTCGGCGGTGAAAGAGAGAGAGAGAGAGACTCCGAGCGGGAAAATAGCCGAGCGCCAGGTAGATGGCTTTCTCTTTCGTATTCATGGACTTTGCCGGCTCTCTCCCTTTTTCCCGGCTCTCCGTGAAATTCTCCGCCCCGCGCGGAGATCTCCTCTGATCTGCCGCCGCCGCGTCTGACGTTCAATACATATGGGATAACGCGGGGATGTGCGCGCTTTTTAAGTCGAGGTGATGCCCCGACCGATGGCTTCTCGACGTGTCTGCGACTCGCGATTTGACGCTTTTCAGTTATTGGCAATGAATATTGCAGCGGTATTGTCGCGAATGTTATTTCGACGGCGTCGTCGCTTTACTCGAGTAAGCGAGCGGAACGTTTGCTCTTTCAAAACTCGCTCGCTTTCAAACTCGTCCATTAAAATATTCTCCAAATAACCATTCTAAGCCCCAATCGCCTATTTTTCCTCTCGAACTCGATCCCAAAACTTTGCCCTCCCCTCCCAAACTGCCTCGACTGAAGACATCACCCGGCGGAAGATCGCCTTCGCGCTTAATTCGGCCGGCGCGCGAAGCGCACACAATCCGCGGGGGGGCATTTTATGCAGAGTCTACGTTTAGATTGGGATAAGCAATTTGCCGGCAAACAGGCGGCAGCTGTTTGCTCTGGGCAGCGCCGCGCCGACGTTTCCATTACACGGGAGAGCGCCGATATACGAGGCGGCCAGAGCCCTTTGCGGTATTAGCGCGAAAATAAAGTTGAGTGGCCTGCGCAAATATTTCGCTGGGAAAGGAAGAAAGGGAGTTTGAAGTTTAGGGGGGAGGCTTCGGGTGGAGGAGGGTGGAGCAAAGAGTCTTGACCTACGTTTGAATGCCGTTGGAATAGATTTGATGACTTGCGATAGCGTTGTATTACTTTCAGTGTTTTTGTTATGCAGTCAAATTGTTTTATATATACAGTAATTTAATAACAATGTGAATATAAAAATTTCAAGACTTTTAAATTAAATTCAAAAGTTTATGTACGTATTGCAAATATTCTCTTGCAAATATTATTTATCTAAAATTGTTTTATTTAATCAATTTACTTCTAGCAGAGTCTCTTGAAATAAAAATTTATTCATTTTTAATAATTAAATCGAATCTAATTCACTTACGTTTTTATTACGACAATGATTAATAAGATTTAATGAATATTTTGTCACTTGTAAAATAGTCTTTTTAAACCAAAATCTTAAGAATTTTATTATATTTAAATAAATTTTTCAACAGCAGCGACCAAATTTAATTTTAATTGAAAGTTAATTCTTTCTGTCCCAAGCAATGTTACACTATAACGCATTTATTTACGCAACATTTTCAGCACCTTTACTCCGTTTTTCAACAATCTTTCCATCAACTCTATCACCGCGAAAAACACATGGCGTCACCGTAAGTAGTACAACTCAACGTATCCACCTCCAACCTGCCCGCCGCACTTTCCCCTCCCCAAGCAGTAGCCCGCTTAATTCCTCGAACCACTTGCTCCAAAAAAAAAGAAACCTCGTCCAAGCTTACAAAACCGCGAGCAGTCAAATCCGGCCATTAAAAATGAACGCGCATCGACGCGTGCCGGCCGCGAGAAAAAGGCGCTAATGGAAGTTCCGTGTCCGCGCCGCTAATTTGGCCTTTTCCGCGATTAGCGCCGAAATACTACACGAGCCGCCACCCCCCCGGACCGACAGACCGCCGCCGCCGCCGCCGCCGCTCGGAAATCGAGTGTCACATGGCCTGTGTGCGACGAGCCGCTCTGTCGGCTTCTTTCCACCGACGAGCGAATTTTCGAGTTTTGTTTGGCTTAGAGTATCGATTTAGTTGGCGAACGTTCGGCGGAGAGGAACGGAGGGGTTAGATATCGCACTTGTGTTTAAACGAGATGGTTTGTTAAAGAATTTTGGAGATTCGGGAGGTTAGGTGTTTCGGAGTTGTTGCTTCGACACTGTTTGATAAGCTTGGCACTGACGGATACGGAAGCAAAATTTTAGTTAGAAACACATTTCACAAAGGTGGTTTCAATCCATAAAGAAAAACCATCACATATACGTTACTAAGTTTCACTTCGGTAATTTCGCTTTTAGGTTTAGTTTACGACAGAATGCGCATTTTAAATATTAGAAAATGGACAATTCTTTAAAAGTTGCTGCTACTTTGAACTCTTGAATTAAATAAAAAAG
This sequence comes from Ormyrus pomaceus, assembly GCA_900474385.1. NCBI lineage: Eukaryota > Metazoa > Arthropoda > Insecta > Hymenoptera > Ormyridae > Ormyrus > Ormyrus pomaceus. The sequence goes on along the minus strand of UCOM01002135.1, from coordinate 26,945 downwards.
CTTATCAGAACAACGAAAAGTTGCGCCCGTTTTTGCGCAGCAACTTTGCAACAGTAACAAACTATTAAAGCGCCTCCGTAAATTTTCCTAAACGTTGCATCATAAAAACTTTTTCATACCGCGGCGTAAAGCATTTAGCAAACTATTCTTTCGCCCCGAAAAATGCACCCGCCCCCGTCGCCGAATAAATTCACCAGCCAAGCGGAGACAGAGCCTTTATTAAATCGCTGCAAAAAAAAGCCCTCTCCCCAGCAGGCATATTTCCCCAGAGCTGCGCAAGCACCAGCCATCGGTGTGCCACGTGAAAGCGGACAGTAGAGCCCAGAAGCAAAAGCACCCCGCGCACAGAGCACCGCGAAGTCGCACTCGCAGCGTATCTCTCGGCGCGAGTGTGCACGTGGTCGTCGTCTGCGTACCTTTTATCGGGCTCGGCAGCGGCGAGTCGGGTTCGGCGCGCGGCTCGGGGGGCTCGCGCTCCCAAGTGCCGCCAGGATCCGTGGGTAGGAAGCACACACGCGCGGCCTGCGGGGGCGCTATCTGGCCATGATGCACGTCGGCGGCACACGTGGACCGTACAGTCGCCGAGGGCCAGGAGACAGGAGGTCGGACACGTCGCAGAGACAGGCACAGAAAAAAAAAACTACTTCGAGAGAACGGGGCACCACTCGCGCGGCGCGGCACACACTGGTTTATGTATATATTAATAATATAATCCGCGCCTCTCCTCTCCCTTTCTGTCGATCGCTCTCGCGCGGCGCACCGGGGGAGGCAGAGAGAGAGAGAGATAGATAGATAGATATTCCACGCGCGGGTATACGGAAGATATGCGGAGGAGGGAGCCTGACGGCGCGCGATATACCGGTGCTGCCTGTAGACGTGCTCACTGCGGGCTCGCTCTCCGCGCACTGACGGGGGCAGCGCGGCGAGGGAGAGAGAGAGAGAGCGAGCGGCCGCCTGACGTCACGAGAGCCCACCACGCGCGAGAGGAGGGCTCGCGCATGCTCCGCCTGCGCCGGGAGCGGGCGAGACGCGCGGCGACGACGACGACCCTCTCTCTCTCTCGCGGGGAGAGAGCCCGCGGATTTTTGGTTTTTTTTTCCCTTTGCGTCTTTTCGCGCCGGGACGCAACGAAGGGGGTGACGAGGGGGCTGGTAGCGAGAGGGGGTGTCAATCGTAGGGATGATTTGACCGCGACGTCGTGTGCGGCGACTGTTTGCGGTGCCTTTTTCCACTTTGCGGAAAGAGCGCCTGTTTTATTTACCCTTTCATGAGTGGGTGGATGGAGTGGGGGGTGAGCGGTGCGATCGTCTTTAAAGTTGGCTGGTATCTCATTTGATTTTTTGCGAATTTTGGCAAGGTTTATTTGGGGATTAGTAAATTTAACGTACAGTTTAACATTTCTATTAACAAATGATAAATGACTCTAGCTATCTTCTTGTGTCTTAAATTATTCAATAATTTTATGCAATTCAATATTTTTTAGAATTCACATTTATTAGTATTCGTTTCTGAATTCATATTCTTTTCTAGATAAATTAATTAAATAATCTCTTTAATTTACGTAAAAAAGCATGATAAATATTTAAGAATTTCTGTTGAGCGACAATAGGAAATTTGGAACTTTCCTACGAGACAGATTTGATAACGACCTTTATCGCTTTCGATTTTGATAACTCGAGTGTGACTTTATTGATCTTTTCGAGCTCGGTGTATTAATAACCACAAAACCAAGCTCAAACGAACAATGTACCTTTACGTTGGATTGGCCCACTCTTGTTCCTCGTCGCCTCTTTCTTTCTCAAATATTCACCGCGACCCTCTCCTTTCTCACACCTCTCGAGTGTCGACGCCGAGCATATAACCATGTCCTTTTATGCGCGCCAGTAAATACCTGCATTTCGACTAATATCTCCTAGAAAACTTTCGCGCTCCCCTTTAAACCCAACGTCAAAGCAATAAATATTCCCGCCATTAATTACCATCAATCACGGCGAAAAAGGCGCTCACACTCGGAAAGTAAATCAGTATACCCGCGGCCCTGCACTCATTATCCCGAAGCCGGTCGTTACCGCGGAAAAAGTTCGGGGGGAGGGGGGAGAGAAGTTTCGGCCCGGGCGAAAGTTGGGGCCAAGTTTTCGAGAAAATCGACGAATCGGCGAGAAATGGCCGAGCTGCGCTCCCTCTCTCTCTCTCTTTTGTCTATTGACGAGTTCCGCGAGCGCGCGTCGCTCTTTTCAGACGCGGAAAACTTGCCTTTCAATTATGTCCGCGTCGATCGTAATAAAGAAGTCTCCGACAAAAAAAAAGGGAGCCGATTCTCGATTTTTCTCGAGCTTCCTTTCGCGGCGATCGCGGTGAATGCACAGCTTTTTTTTTTTTTTAAAGCGATCGACTGCCTTTGGATTGAATTAATTAAGTAGGAATTATCTGAGACTCTTCTGATCGCAGAAGTTGAAAAATAGCTTTATGACTCTGATTACTTTTGTTTGCACGACGGCTGCGATCTTTTTAAAGGATTTTATTAGAGAGATGTAATAAAACACGCTTAGTATAACCAGAATGCGCAAATACAGACATTACTGTATTAAACTTGCACTAATTCACGAGCGAAAATCGAATTTTTCCTCAAAGGCACACGAGCGAATCCTTTTCTGATTTCTCCTAAAGAGGCGCGTTCTCGAAGACGAGTTACCCCGAACTCGATAAGCGCCGTCATTAAAAAGTGATGAGCAGCATCCCGACTAATTCGCAACCCCATCGATCCCGATCAAAGACCCCCCGCCGCTCGAAGGTAGCACTCAATAGCTATCGGAAAGCACACACACCTTTCGATACTCGGCGGAAAGCTCGGCGCGCGGGAGGGCACTTGCCTTAAGCGCGAGTAGCGGCCGTCAGTCAGAATGTAGGTTGCTCCGGCAGCGGCGGCGGCAGGAGCGAGAGGGAGAGAGAGAAAGAACTCGCCGTCAATCTCACTCCATCCACGTCGGCTCGTGACTTTCTTCCCTCTCTCGGTCCGGCGGCGGCGGCGGCGGCGCTGGATGGAAATCAATAGCCCTGAATAATGAACCCCAAGGCAACATCAGCCTCCTCTCGTCGGAATATCTCTTCCTTAATCCGTTTCCAGGCTGCGAGTCTTGCCTCCTCTCCCGCTCTCTCTCTCCCTCTCTCTGTGTGTGTCGCCGGCGGCCGCCTCGGGCCTCGAGATTCGGAGTCCTCTTCGAGTGCATGACTGCCGTGCGCGCGTACACAGTCGCGCGCACACGGGCACACGCACGCACACAGGCGCGCGCGAGCGCAAGCCTACACGTATACGTACGAGGGAGAAGCGAGGCACTCGAACCTAATTCGCACGACTGACCCCGGAGGAAGAGGCTGGAGCTGAATTAGCATTGGTAGGTAGCGAGAGCGAGCCCTTTGTTTCCGAATGAAATGACCGTATATGGCGATGCTCTCTCTCTCTCTCACTCTGCGTTGCCAGTCTGTTTAATGCCGGACTCTGCTATTTGTACTGATGATCCCGCTGTTTTTGTATCGGGTTCGATCGCCGTCGCTTATTCGAATTATTTTCAATGGTTTTAATGCGAGAGATGTGAGGGTAAAATGAATGCGCGCTGCGTATGATGAAATAAATTTTACCCGGCGAATAAAATAAATCCCCTGCAAATTCACATCGTTTACATTTAGAATATAATTTTGTACGATGAAAGCTTTTATTACATGGTACTCTTCCAAGAATTATTAATGTTCGCTAACTCATTCGTTAAGGCATGAAAAAGATGTTAAAGCATAAGAGTAAAATTTCAGAAAAAGTGCCTATACAAAGTAAGATCATCCATACTTTGCAATACAGTAAGAATCAAAAGTCCTTTGGAGCATGAAACATTATTCAACCCGACATGCTAAATATCACCTGCTTACCGAGCAAACGACCAAATTCCCGAACATCGCCGCGCGAGCATTACATCAAACGCGGGCAACTTCTCATCATCTTAATGCACGCCCGAACGGCCAATTCTCCCCGACACGAAGGTCCTGCCCCCCCTACAGGCGTCTTTTCAATTAGCATAAAAAATAAGCGGCGCAACTAAGTAGGCCTCGCGCGCGGCGCGGCGCGGAGCGATTAGCATAATTGGCCCCGCGGTTTTCCAAATTGCCCGGCACGCGGCCGACGTCTTCATCCGAGTTCGCGCGCCGATACAGCGAATAAATAGACCCGTCAATTTACATAGTCGTTATAGCCGCCTGGCAAGCCCTTATCGGCCTCGAGGAGCCTCCTGACCTGCTCTCTCTCTCTCTCCCTCTCTCGCACATACACACTTTGAGCCACGTCAGTTTTGGGTTACCTTCCGTTTGCGATTCTACGTGTGGGTACGTATGACCAAGTAATAAGCGGGGGGGTCAATTCTGTTGGACATCGACTTTTGAATTCGGATAGGCTGGGCCGGCTCGATAACGGCCGCTCTTTTGCTTTGGATCTGTGGCGCCATCTAGCGGCGGAGCACTGTAACAGTGACCCGGCCGGCGGAATTGGAGTATCGGACGCTCGATAGGTGCGGGAGTTAAACCCTTTTTTTGCGTGCTTCGTTGCTGTAACGTTCGAATATGGGCAGGACTGCGTTTCGCGGAAATAAAATTTGAGACTATTTGTAGACGTCTGGAAAGAATAAGTGAATTTTTATTGAAAGAAGCGTATGATGATTTTACGAAAACATTTTACAGCAGACGTACAAAGTATAAAAAGTGGTCTGATCGACAGATTAAACTACTACACTGAAAGAAAAGTTTAGTAAAAATGCCTAGTAAGGCCACCACAGAGTCAAAACCAAAAACATTATCATACTTTATGGGAAAATTTACCAAACAGTGTAATAAAATTTCTTACAAAGTATAGTAATTTTTTTTGGTTTTGACAGTTCGTGGTGGCTTTACTAGACAGTATGGTAATTTTTACTATATTTCTTCTTTCACTCTATATACGTATGTATTTTAACTTGTTAAACACGCATATTACCTTTATAGTTTTGGTCCATCGGGTCAGGATTTTGAGATATTATTGTCTTTAATAATTTTAAGATATGCTTATTTTCAAGGTCCAAAAATAGTTTTTAGTGATTTAATCCATGATAGTGTGCCTACCATGGCCTTTAAATTTCCTTCTGAGTTTCATCAATATAATTATTTTATTTATAAAATTCAAAAGGCAATTTAAAGATCACGATATAGATACTATGCAATGTAATTACTAATGTAAAACTAAGGTCATGTTCGTGTTAAACAGATCAAAATACATACGGAATTATTAATTTAGTCTGTGAGTCAGAACACTTTGAATTTTTTTCTGTACTAGGCATTTTTATAAAAATCTGGATCTAATTTTTCAAGAATAAAAAAATTATTCAATTAATCTATATTAAAAGTTTAAATATTGACAATTCATAACTTCCACATAATTTTTTAATAGCTTATGATTATTTTTAAAACATATATTAGTAGTTAATATGGCGAATGTATTGAAAATCTTTTGTATAAAAAAATGCAAAAATCTTCTATTATTTCGTTGCATACACTTGCACATACTATTATGATAGACGAAAATAGACGATCCTATGATAAAGTATTAGTCCTTTGTACCTAATTCTACAAAAATCCTGCAAATAAATTGAATTTTAAAACTTCCTGGAAAGAGATGAAAAAAACCCTGTAACATCCAGACAATTCCACAAAGCAAAAAAAACGTCAAAGTCTTTACTTACGTAAGGAATAAAGGCGCGTCTTGTGTCGATGTCTCGGAGCTATACGAGGCGACACCGGACTATACAGGCGGGGGTTGGGCAGAAAAGGGGCCAAGTGCCAAAACGAAATTCTGATATATTTCACTTCTCGGCGTGATAGCCAAGGGAGAAAGAGGAGCGCAGAGCCGCCTGGCAGTAAGCACCATTCATCAACATTTTAATACGCCATTTTAAGTAGGGGATCCAACAATGAGAGTAACTTCCGAGGGGAAAATTTACTACTTGGCCAGCCGACTTGTCGTTCATTGTTTATTTAGCTTTTTTTTCTCTCGCGGGCCGCCACCGAATGTATTCAAAAGTTGCGAGAGCTCCTCGCTGTCGATGAGATTAGTTCACTGAAACAAGATAACGAGAGTAATATGTATGTACAGTGTGCAGGTCGGAACTTCGGAATGATACATGTAAAGTTGAAGTTTGAGTAAAGTTAGACATCACGCGTGCATACACATACATTTTTCATGCAATCCCGGCTAAACTTTAGTCATTTTACTTTGGCTTTTCTATTGTGCCTAGATAACAAAATGTCTTTCGACTTTACCTTTCTCAAATGCTAACTAACAGATTATTACAGCGCTAATTTTTTAACTTCTGTTTTTAACTTACTCGGCGATTTTTTAGTTATATAATAGTAACCGAAAGAAATAAAAGATTTTAGAACACAATGGTTATTATCTCTTTAATTAAATGAATAAATTTAATGAAGAATTAAATCGCTCTAAAGACGAACAATCACATACAGAAATTCGAATCGCAAAACAAACTAAAAATTGTTATCCTTCTACCTGCCCAACTTTTAACTGTTTAACCTGAAATAAGTTTGCGCACTAAAATTTTATCGATCGCGATACGACGACTTAGCAGTCAAACATAAAAAGTTTAGGACTCGACGAAAAGGGTATTCGTAATCCCCAAAAATATTGCATCGAAAACGATCGTCTGAGAGTCAAACGAAATCGAATCCTCCGAAATCTCCTCTCTCATGAAACTTCTCGAGGCGAGACAAAAAATCTTGGCTCTCGGAGCTCTCTCCTCATCGCTTCCCTTCCTCGCATGCAAATCGGCCGCACCGAGAGCAAGAGAGAGAGAGAGAGAGAGAGAGAGAGAGAGACTCTTATTCTTTGCGTTCGCCGGCACGGAATTTTCCGGAGCCGTTGAACTTCTCTCTCCCTGCAGCCGGAGTTTTCATCCCCCTGGCGACGCGCCCCGGAAAGTAAGCGAAAGTCAGGTTTTGTTTGGATGCGAGCTCCTTAATGCGTGATTAAAAGTGAGCGATGACTTTATCGTGCTGGGAATAATAGACGTTTAAGGGAGAATTAATTTTTTTACACCCCAAGGCTCGGCTTGGAAATTGCTGCATTAATTTACTTTTTACGAGTGCGAAAGTTAAAAAAAAAAACAAGTTATCAAAGAGCCGCTGATTAAAATAGCACTCGAAAATTTCGAATAATTTTACGAATCTTTTGTGCGACGAGAATTCCATAAATATAAGCTGCACCCCTCGACTCGAAATTTCCGATCTCGAAATTCAAAGCAGGACTTATTCGTCAAGTTGAAAGCGAACCCTACCCTCCACGGCTCTTTATTCTCTTCTTCCCGCAATAATGGGACGTACTTACTTGCATTTTTTTTCCTCCACAATGTCACATTCCCTTCGACTCTTGCTCGCGCACTCCGGAGCAAAGGATGTGCCTTACGCACGACTGCACGCGCAACCCTGTACTTTCGAAAGTTGGTGTATCAGTGTAAAAGCATTTCTCTCCCGTAATAAAGTTTCTTTCACAAATACTTTATATAAAAGTTCTATAAAGACAAAAAGGAGTATCAAAGAAAATGCGTCCGCAAATTTATAAAATTCCTTTATCTAAAATTTGATCTTCGTACCCCAAAATTCTTAAACCAAACCGTTCCCCTTAAACACCTTCAAAAACTAGTAAAATCCGCATGCTCATACATATTTATAAAGCATCTTTTCCCATCGCATCCCTCTCCATCGCGAAAACTGATTCGCAATATACAGGTCGACTCGGCTCTCTCGCCTCGTTTCACGCTTAATTTCTCGGCGATAAGGATCGAGCCCCGCGCGCGTTCCCTCGAAAGAAGCGCAATCAAACGCGACGTCGTGTATACTCCGGCCTTCCCCCCGATCGAGACAAAGCCGCGCGTATTATCTTATTTCCCAAGCGTCTGCGAGCGTGCCCCGCGGGCCTTCGTGGCGCGCTTAAATCGAGCTCCGCGCCGATAACCGAAGTGCGCTTGATGCATTGTTCCTCGACACTTTATTTTCGAGATTTTTTTCATTGTTTGACGCGATGTGTTTATTGATAATTCTAGCTCGCCTGGAGGAGATTTCGATTTTTTAAACGCCTACGTAAATTCTTATGTAAAGTTTTAAAATTCACTGACTTAAGGTCATGTTTGACAATTTTAAATGTGTGGTGTGGTAATTGTGCGTTCCCCTAATAGGGGGACAACAGAGGTCAAGACTTCGCGCAAGTCATTGACTTCGAACCTGGTATATAGAGATAAAAGTATCGAAAATGGCCAGGAAATTATAAAATAGGTATTTTTAATTCCTAGTTAACTAACTTTGATGTAACGCTTTTTCGGATTATTCTCGGATCATTTCAATAGATTGAACACAACCTAGAAATATTCGAATCAAGTTACAATCCGTTCTCAGTTATGCAGTACAATACACAAAAGATTTTAAATGCTCTAGATAGCTTTCCGAAATAGTAACAAGAAGCATAAACAAAACATTATTTATAATACTGCTTTGGTAAAATTTTAAAGAAAACGTAAATTTCTATCTCTCTCGCTCACAACCAGCATACTAAGCAAGGTTCTGGGTATTTCTGAGGTAAGAAAAGTACCTATCGTAACGACCGTGTAAATACCGAAAAATAGCCAAACTAGTTTAAAAGTCCACCGATCATAAAAAAAAGCGTTACATCAAAGTTAGTTAACTAATAGGAAGTAAAAATACCTAATTTATAGGTCAAATTTTTGAAAATACGTTATAAATAGGTATTTAATGTTTTTCATCTCTACCAGGGTCGTGTTAGGGCAAATAAAAGTTCTTTGAATTTTGAATTTAATAATTTTGCCAGTGAGCATTATACATCGATAATTACTTTGTAAACAAAAGATTGATGTGCCCGAAATCAATGGAAGAAAAAAAATTGAAAAAGCAAAGATTACCGAGCGATTTCATTATTTATGTTTTCTCGGTAAAAAAATTCAGAGAGAACATAAAGTCGATAGTTCAAAAATGTTGCACAACCGAAGACATGTTATTCAGATGTTGCGAAATCTCGAATCGTTTTAGGGTAAAAATAAAGCGTCAATACTTAATGTCACTCCATTTATGATATTCGATAAAGAGACATCAATAACATTTATGAACGCCGGGTTATCTTTGCTATAATGCATCATCATTTCTTAAGGGGAAAAATCGCTAAAATTCGAGTTAAAACCTACATTTTTATCGCCTGCTTCATTTCATACGTCGACGTACACACATTAATTAAAAATAAATTCTTATCGAAATTCAGCAGCTTTTATATCGAATTAATTTACATAAAAATAATTATTCAGAATAAAAAAATTGTGTTTAAATGGCATGACAAGATTTAACTCTAAAAATCTCGAGCAAAATGTAACAAAATCATTCGTTTAGATCCCCCGATCACCCCGGCAGTTTTATCCGCCAATTTCAATAGAATTTCAATAAAAAAAATCACGGCTCTCAGCGTGGCAATTAAAAATTAGCGGCCGGTGCACCGATTCCGCGCAATCAAGCGCGCCCGCGGCACTCGAGGCATTGTCCCCCGTGGAACAATGGGCTGCGGTGCGCGCGCGAGTGGGAAAACTCAAAGTAACCAGGAAACAATCGGCCGCGCGGCAAAGCATAATAACAAAGCAAAAGCGGCGTGCGTGCTGAGCGCGAGCCTCGTACGTTATACTTACGACTCGCGCCGACAACTCACCTGGCCTTGCGCTCGAGCTTCCCCGTGGTCTCGTTCCTCTTGAGGACGAAGGGCAGCCTGTTGCTGACGACGATCATGCTGCCGTTGGACGTGTAGCTCCTGGACTCTGTGCCGGACATTTTCTTGTCGATTAAAGATCGGACAACCAAGCGAATATGTGTATATTCCAAACTCCTTCTGCCCGCGTAAACGTTGCTCTCCCCTTTGTCGAAAAGTCACCGGACACGTGCGCCTCGGAATTCGAAGCGCGCACTATCTCTCTTTCTCTCTCTCTCTCTCTCTCTCTCTCTCTTTCTGTCCTTCGCCCGAAGTCCCGGCTAAAGACCCATGACGCGGCTCGGCGGTGCGGCTCGGGAAGGATATCCTATCTCTGGAAGAAGTCGGCGGGGCTGACAACTGCTCTGCGTCTATCGGGATGGCGGCTGCGGTCGGACTGAGCGAGCCGCCCGCGGTTTATTCGAACTTAAGCCTGGCCGCTCGCGCGCGCGGTCCAAAGTGCGAGGAAACGCCGTGTGCTCTATCCTCTCTCGCGAGGGGCCTATCTCTATCGCGGTGCCTTCGACGGAGCGAGAGAGAGAGATGCGTGTTTGCGACTCGACCTCTCGACCCCCGCGGCAAAGAGAGAGACAGAGAGAGAGAGAGAGAGAGAGGGAGGAGGGGGAGGCGAGAAAAAGCGTTCCGGGGTTATCTGCTTATCGCCGCGCTGCCGAGAGTTCTTGCCTCTTCCCGCAAGAGAGCTTCGCGCCTCCTCCTCTCTTTCTTTCCCTTGCTCGCTCTCTCTCTCTCTCTCCCTCTCTCTCGACGTTGCGTGTATCTCGAAAGGCCCGCTCTGCTCCTTTTTTCACAGCTGTGGATCTGCACTCTCTCTCGCGAGAGAGGCCGCGGGATTGTTTTCTCTTTCTTTTCCCCGATTAAGAGCTGCTCCGCTCGGGCGAGCTTTCTCGAGGGCGCTCGAGATTCGCCGCGAATTCAGTCGAAACCGATTAATTATGAGAGCCAAAGCGTTATGGGCGAGGCGCGAGAGGCACGGAGGAAGGTACGAGAGCAGGTTTTGATTTCGTTCTTATTCTTTTTTTTAACGTCGGTACATTTGTGGGAAATTTGTAAACAGATTCGTTGGGCTTGACAAAGAAATTATATCTGGGACTGATCCCAAGACGATGAGTCGAAATGACTTTTAAAAACTAAAAATTGATAAAAGATAAGGCTTTAGAATATTAATTTAATCACTTCCTTACGATTGTTGGTAATCTAAATGATGCCGGCGATGAAATTCTAAAAATTTTTAATTATAGTTAACGCACTTTATGCTGCTTATTATAAAAAGTGTATTAACGTAATAGTCTTCTAAATATCGTAATTTAATTCTCCTTATGTCTAATTGCAAACGGAAAATCGTTGAACTTAATTTTTATACACACATAAATCTGAATGATTTTAAATGTATTTTTAATATTTAAATTAATTAATTAATATTTTATGCAAATCTCATTTTAACATTATTTCACCACTGATGAAGTAAAAATCATTGATTACTGACGTATATACTAAAAATTAAATTAAGATACGACAATAATTCTTTATCAACTTTGAGGAAATATCAATAATTTTTACGATTTCGATTAAGAATTCAGTTTACGAACAAACTTTAATTATTATTCTTACGGATCAATCTAATAGCACCGCCCGCAGCTGATCCCAAGCTCTTTATTGGTCATTTACGGAAGATAATCATTTGGCAGGAAAATGACGACTCTGGCCAAGAGCAAAAATAAATTTAATGTATATAAATCAGTATTAAAATATAAAACGCTGATAGTCAATCATTTTTATTTATATCTGGTGCGTTTCGATTGATAAATCTCGAAAATTTACTTTTTTTTGTTATAACCATTAATTATTTAAAGATTTAAGCAATGTTTGAATTTGAATTTTTCTTTGGATGATCTAATTTCTATGGTTAAACCGGATATTTCTGGATTTGACCAGACTTGATAATAATATCAACTTTTAGTCACGTTAGTTATCTATCCATAAGTTCAAGATGTGATTACACTTATTTGTTAGTACATAAATAAGTGTACCTAAATCGTAAAACTGAATTTAAAGTAAATCGTCTTCATTGCTGTGCTTTCAATAAGTACATTATACTTTTTCGAATCATTGAAATGCAAGTAAATACAACTTCAGATCCACCAATGCATCCCCCCACTAATACATTTCACGCGCTATCTTCCATTTTTAAAGCTTAATTACAGTTTTTTTTCTTTTCTTATACTGCTTTACAACGAGAGCCTCAAGATCTTCATTAATTATATCTACGTTTCTCCACTCGAGAAAAACCATAAAGAACACTATCGCTCTTTCCCTATTTCTTTATCAGGCCTACGCGGCTTCGCAAGCTCCATTCGGGATATATCGCTGATTGCACTGTGCTGTACAGCGCGACTGCTTGCCAACTCGAGTTCTATTGTAAAGCAATCAACCGGATAGTCATAAATATTGGCATTAATGATGTTTCTCGTCGAGTTCCGCATTAAAGAGCGCCGGGACGTGTATAGTCGTACTTGTCTTATCAGATATCGGCGTTACGCTTTACTGCGATGTCTATCGGGGTACTTTTACGAAAGCACCGCTTGAATACGATAATAAGTCAATGAGACAGGAAAGATATAATTACAGCTAGTCAAATATTTGGAAATGATTTTCAAAAATTTCTGCTCGGCGATAAGGTTTATTTTTAAATCTGCCAGAATCTGTAACAAGGTCTGATGTGAAAAATTTAAAACAATACCCTTTAGACAATCGTTCCTTGTTACATTTGTTTATTCGTTATAAATTATTATTTCTCTATTAGTAATTTCTTTCACGTTAAAAAAGATTTGCAGATTTTTTTATCTCATTTGTCAATAAAATTTTTTTTTTTAATTAATTTTATCTCAAGATTATAAAGCTGTAGATTTTATGTTCAGAACCAATTTTTATAAAACACTGCACGTGTCTTTCACAGAATCTTACTAATAAATCCCGAATAAAAAAATTAGATCTTAACCTTTTTAGACATGATTTTTTATTATTTAGAATAAAGTATTGATATTAAGTATAATGATATAGAATGTTGTATTACATTAAATATTTTAGTAAAAATTTTATTTTAGTTAAGCTTTTAATACGTAATTTCTAGGGGTGTCAATAATTAGGACAACTTTATAATTTGGAACGATCTAACCGTGAGATCAAATAGTATATTTCAGACCTAGGCCAATAAAATAAGAAATGTCTCAGATCACGCGTAATTATCGGCCGAGGCGAAGCCGAGGTTGACAAACGTGTGATCTGAGGCTTTCTTTTTTACTGGCCAAGGTGTGTATACTATTTTTCTGCTCGACGTCGCCGGAAAGCGGCAACTTCGTTTCGCGCAGCGGCCAGATAGTTGCCGCTTTCCGGCTGGAGGGCAGAAAATGTAATTAATATTTTTAGAAATTGTTGGATAGGAAAAGAATTGCTCATAAGTAGAAAGATCTAAAATGGTTCAGTAATTGTTCTTAAACCGGATCATCTGAAAAGGTTTGTAATTATTTGATTTTAATCTTTGTAAAAATTCAGAAAATGTAACATTCATTTGCATATAGTTACTTGAGTAAAACTGAAGTTGAATTGAGCATGTAAACCTCGAAATATGCTTTAAAGTATTATATAAGTAAATTTAATCCTCTATAGAGGACAGATGACTGAAAGGGTTAACAGTGTTTAAAATCCATTAAATAAAAAACCGAAGAAAAGGTATAATTAAGGAGAACAAACAGAATCCAACCAACGACCCAAGACAATTTTATCACGGCGTCCCACCCCTTTCCCCCCTTAATTAAGCAAGTGCATTGTCGCGATTCCACGAACTTGACACGAAACTCACTCCGCGCGAACAATAACAGATCATCTAGAATTCGCCGCAACCCCCGGCCGCGTGCGGCCCGCGGCTCTGTCGTACGAGCAAGTCGATTATGCGACGGTGACACCGCGCGAGCAAGTGTGCTGCCCGGCGCGTGAACGGCTCATGAACCGCTGCACCGAATGCACGTGCGGCTGTTTTCATCTCGGATAGAGTTTTTCCTCTCTCGCTCGAGAGGAAAAATGGCGCGCCGCGCGCAATTCGCGCACGGGAAATTCGCGGTCAACAGAGTTCAGGAGTTTAATTGACCGGAACGAGGGAGAGTGGAAAAGTCGCGAGATGGCTCATTTAACGTTGTGAAACTGTTAAGAAATGACTGATGAAGCGGATAAACAGAGAGGAGTAAAATTTGTGCAGACGGCTACTCTGCTGTTCGTTTGTCTTTAAATTTTAGCTTTGTTGAAGGTTTCGCAAACGGTTTTATAAAGATAATGGATATTAAATTGATTTCGGCCTCCATTGTGTATGATGTTCAAAATTGCATAGTGTTTATCCGATCGCTAAAATAAATAGAAAAAATACTGTTATATTTTAAAACTGCGACCCTTAGTGTCGACAAATATCGTTGACCTCTGCAGTCATTAATTAAAATTGTACATAATATATTAAAGGAGGATGTTAAAAAAAATACGATTTTAGCTGTGAAACGGAACGTATTTTTAACCAATCTACGCTAAAAATGAAGGTTCCGTTTCACAGCCAAATATCATCTTTTTTTTCAATTCGAGTTTTAAATTAGGTTGCGGATATTTATAAAGCATATAAAGTATTTTCATCTAATTGAATATATGAATTCATTATTATTAGTACCTTTGGAAAAAATAGGACACAGAACTTTAAAAACTTCAACAACTTACTAAATTCTGTATTTTAATTAAAAGTAATTAGATTTAATTTTTCATTAACGCTTTAAAATATTCGAATGTATAAAAATTTCCTTATTTCAATTCAAATAGTCAAAAGTTAAATAATAAATTTATAATTAATATATTTAAAATTTTAGATTAAACAATATTAATAATAAGAAAATTAATGAAATTTTTAAATTATAAATTCAGAGACTTTACAGCATTAGATAAAGTTTGTCTTATCGATTGTTTTTACTCTAAAGATATAATGTATAAAATATTCAGTTTGTAACTAGTCAAGTGCGAAGTCAAGATAAAAATATTACGTATTATCATGTAAATACGTTTCGGTGACCTAAAAGACAAGCTTTTGTCATCCTGAAGAAAGCGCACAAGCTCGAAAGTACACATTTCTAGTATTGAAAAATACAATTTTAATACATTTTTTACCGATTTTTTCTATTGATGTGTGACATCAACCTCATTAAATCGTATGCTTTACCAAGAAGGATGTAACTCTCTCATTACTAAAATAGAAAACAATTTCCTTTAAGGATTTGAATTCAAACGGAAAGAGAAAATCGAGGAAAACTAGATTCAAATGCTAACTCCGCCGTTACCAAGATTGTTTCTCTAATAAAAAATCGAATTTAAAAAAAATTCTCATCTCTATAAATAGGGCCAATAAAAGCTTTTTAGCCGCGCAGAAAATCAGAAGCCAAAAAGGGCTCTTCCCGCAACAAACAAAAGCTTGGCACAATAACGCCTGTGTCTGTCTTGGTCGGGAACTTTTCTACTTAGCGCTCGAGAGGAGTAAAGGAGGCGAACAGCTGATGTCAAGGCCCCAAGCCTATGGAGTGCTCGTTCTCTCTCCCTCTCTTTCGGTTACGTTCTAGGTGTGCTTCGATCTCGCCGAGAATAAGAGAAGCTCCGAGCGACGGCGACCTTAAACTGGGTCGTGTAACTGGCAAAAAATAAAGAGCTGCTGCGGTAAATTCTCGACTTTTTTACCCGGAGCGAGTTTCGTTAGAGGTTAATGGTGCCGTTTTTTGACTTATTCGATTGGAATTCGCTATAAAGTTCCTAAAGAAGTCCAGGGGTATTTATTTTTGTGCCTCACAATGCACTTTTGTTAGAGCGGCTAAATTTGAATTCCACGAACTTCGCGGAAGTGGCTTTTGTCGTTTAAGAGCTACGTTTAATTTTACTTTTGATTGCTGATCTTTTATTTATATTTTTGATTCATGGGATTAACATGATTTGATTTTTCAATCTTGGCACGCTTTGTTATCTGGCTAAGAATAAATATTTCAAGTCTCGACGTTATCCGCGATAAATATAGAAAGAAAAATGCATAATTAAAAAATGTATAATGAGTAAGTCTTGTTTACTGCGTATGAATTGCTCCTCTAATACAAGTAAGACGTCAGTCGACGTCGGCGAACTTCCGCGGCAAAAACTTTTATCTTGCAACAAAGCTTACAGTTAGGCTTAACTGGCGAGTTCATAGAAATGGACTTATTGCCTTTTAAAAGTGCATACTTTTCGCTCATTTTATGCGAGAGATTTATGCGCTCCGGGAAGGTTTTATTTTTATTAGTTTCATTACTGGATGACTCGTTCTTGCTCTTTACGAAGATAATAGTTTATATTTTATTTATCTCGCCTGTCGTGTTCTAAATATGAACCCGTAAAATATCCTGCAATCGAAATATTTGCAGGCTTCTAATAGATGCTAAAAGTTTTATTGGCTCTTCCGATGAATTTGTTGCGTATATTTATTATGAGTTAACTGTAACGATAACAATTTTATTCTTACTCATTATTTCGCCGAATATTTAAAAAAAAAATAATGGTCCGAAGTTTATTTTCAAACCTAAAAGTGTCCTTGACGTCAGCGTTTTGGAATAATGTCTGCGACGACATGCTCGCGCGATATTTTTAAAAGTCTTATTAAAAAAAAAGAAGTGAAAATAAAAATGTTTAATGCGCAAAAAAAGCTGCAAATTAAATTGATTTCAAATAAACATTTAAAATTGCACACTACATGAAAGTAATTTTCTTTTGTAAATTGTTTTTCGATTTCGCGTAAATTTTTTGTCGTGTCAACAGTTTTAAAGACTGATTTTCTGGTTAGCAAACTAGTGGCCACGTATAAGAATACCTTTCCGTTACTAAGAATGACTCATCCCTACCAAAACTCCAATCGATTAGCAATGAGAACCTTTTTGTTCGAGCTCCAAGAAGTGAACGTTTTAGAACGTTTATGTAAATAATTAGTTATTCAAAAAAATAATGTTTCCTACATAAAATTTGAGCCTCATTTCCCAATAAAAGATAAATTTCCAATAATTTTTTCAATTGCTGCATTATTGCATGGAATTTCAAAGAAAGCGTATCGCACGATTGTTAGAAACGATATAAAATTTTAACATAACAATTTCAGTTCTATATACATATATATACATATAATTTTACTCAAAAATTTACTTTATCAATTGGAATCACTTTAATATTAAAAATGCGTTTTTAAATTTAAAGTTAATTTTTAAATGCCTTCATTGCGAAATTTTTTAACTATTGTATGTATTGAGATTGCACAAAAAATTGTCACTTCCGAATAATTGAGCTTGACTGATTTAGAAATGCTAATCTTTTTCCTACTCGCAAAATCAAATTTTCGAGAGTCTCATTAGCTTCAATCATTAATAATTACATAAGAATCTGTTAGGCAACTCTATGCATCGTTTATCGCGCGATAATACTGTAACGCCGGTCTTCTTCGTTCTTCCATCAATGCCTGAACATGTTTTTCATTTCCCTGTAATAGACATTTAATTCACGTAAAACTTAATCCCTACGTTGCAATTTTAATCGTTCAAATAAATTTCTATTATTTAAGGTTAATGCACGGCTCAGTTTAGTCAAATAAAAGTAGTTTACTGTTTCAACAGAATACACCTATAGGTATAGGTATAAAGCTTTAAACGAAATAGATTTATAGGTTCTCGAACGGTTAAGCGAGCACTTGACGGGTTGTGCAACTTATCACGCTATTTTTGAAACTTCAATCAGCAGCGGTCATTTACTTGTATACCGACATATATTGCTATTGGCGAAAAACTATATACGCACGAAACGGCATTGTACGCTCAAAGCAGTTGCAACGAAGAAGCAGGATCGATTATAAGCAGCGAGGTAGACAAGCGAGTTCCGCGGAACGAGCCGCGGAATTCACGAGCCGTTCACCTGACTTTTCGGTATTTACCTTCCATCTACGAGAGTTAAGCTCGTCGAAGGACGTCCAATAAATTAAAGAACGCACAGGTCTTAGAGCGCAGCATCAATGAACGCGTACATCGTCGATAACGAGGATCAACGCGATTGTGTGACCGAATCGTTAAATTTACAACACCGCGCGTTACATCACTTGTTGATCTCGTGCAGTTAAACGCACAACTGCTTTACTGCACACACGTACGTTACGTTAATAAGACCAGACCCCGATAAGAATTACAGATCGCAGTTTTTCTCTTATCTTATCGCGAGCGGGGATCCTCGCTTTTCAAGATCGCACGCGTCCGCGACGTGTCCCGCTTTTGCACTTTTTCCGGATTCTTTCTGGAAACGTACGGCTCGTCGGTAAATAAACAAGAAAAAGCTGCGCCGCGCGAAGCTCCGGGAATCGCGTGCAGTGTTCGATCGAGTCGATAAAGTCTCGCGGCGTATCGGGAAAAGAGCGAGTGCACTTTTTTTGGCCGCTCGCCATCGACGACGACGCGGGAAATAGAGTTTGCAGCGCGTAAATATTTACGTTCCTCGCGGGCCGCTGCAACACTTTGTAATGGCTGGTAATTGCTTGAGATACTTTTTGTATTTCGATGATGCTCGAAATTGTGTGCGTTTGTGTAATGGGAGCGAAGAGAAAGTGGAAAAAAAATTTGCTTGCGTGGCTTGGAAGTTGTGACGCGCGAATGGCACTTACAATAGTAAATAGTTCTGGATGATTGTGACTTTGAAAATTTTCCATTCATTGATTTTACTATAGGAAGTACTTGATTCATATTGAAAATAAATTAATTTAAATAAATCCTATTTACTCTGGGTGATGAATTCAATGTTTAATGCAATGATTTTTAATTTATTTTAAATTAATATTGCCAATTTTAAAATGAATGAATTAAAGTTAATAACTTTTGTTAAAAACTTACAATTATTGCGAAACAAATTGAGCCTCCTATTTCCCAATAATTTAATGCACGATATCGAACTTAGATAAATTCAATACTTTATTAGCCTGTTTACAAAAGTAAATCAAAAGGTGAATTCATTATAAAAGGCAAGCTCATACTATACAAGTTTTCAAATCAGAAATTTGTTGTTAAAATTCTCTAGTTAATTGTATTCATTCTTTAAGAATTAAACGGATTAAAAATCCAGTTATCTTAATTTGCAAAAGTAAGTAGCATTAAAAAAATAAACGTAAACTTTTTACTCATTTCGATTATCGAAACAATAAAAGTATAATCTGTTTGAGATTCTTAATTAAAAAACTTTTAATTAGAACCTAGTTAAAAATATCTTTGAAAGCAAAACCGCCGCTCATACCTTGTCGTAAAAAACAATATTCGAGCCAATAACAGGCATTTTCAATTCGAAAAGTTCATCACTCGCCGGCTTTGTATCGAGTCAATAAAAGATAGAGTTTCACGAGCGCGTGTCTCTGCTCTATACCGTCGGCTTCGGGTGCATGTGTTTTAAATACGTACATTATACGTATTTACACGCGCACACGCACTTACGCATACATTTTTGCCTAATTCTTAAATCGATTTTTTCCTTTCGGCGGTTTTAAAACGCCTGCGAAGTTGTTACGTATTACTGAGCTAAGAGCATTTGGTGGTGACAAAGATCTGTCTACCTTCCAGTGGTGGAGATATGCTGAAAGCCTGCAATTCGCGTTCTTTTCATACCCCCCAGCGTCCCAGTCTAACCTGACTAACACTACTAGGAAACGAAAACGCCTCGAATTTGCGAGACCCCAGGGGTTCCGACCGCACGATTTATATCAAGATGTTTCCAAATAGATTTTAATGCGCTCTCGCCGGAACCAAAAATTCTGCTTAAACTCTGCCTCGTGTCCGTTCATAATTGTTCTTGTCCAACGAATTCCGCCGGTTTAAATGCCGAACAATAACAATAAAATTTGCATCGAGTTCGAACGTCGTCGGCGTTACGCTACAAATTAGGCATTTCGACGCAACAAGTACTAGAAGATACTAGAAAAGGCTGTAACCTCCAAGCACCTTCACTTTCGAACGTAAACCTAACAGAGTTGCAAAACTGGTTAAAAAACAGCTAATGACACTAATTAGGGGAGAGCTGGTGCAGAGTACCCCCGATCCGGTCTGGCTTCCGAATGCGCGTTGCGTCGGCGACCAAAACAAAGACGCAGAGCTGTTTGAAAAAAAAAAGGAAGCCAAGATAGCACAGTGTGAAACTGTGCTTCCTGCTCTCCGTTACGTCATTGTCACCGTTGGCAGTTAGGTAGCAAGTTACTGTGTAAGCTTCGTGGGCAGAAGGAGCTTGTACGAGAAACCGGGCAGAGGAAGGCGATACTCACAGTTTTCGGCTGACTACTTAGCCTGGCTGACTCTGCTTCTGTTTGCAAAACGCCGGCGGCGACAACAACATGCACTTCTGCGGTTGTTTTCTCTATATCCGTTTTCTCGCACTCGCGGCGAGTCGCGCGACTGGCCTCTGTTTTCTTTTTCGAGAAGGTACCTGTGCGCGTGTCGAGTAAGAGTTCGACAGAGACCCTTGCTTCCCGAACGTTCGCCGGCACTCGAATGAATCGATTGGCGCTTCTGATCTCCCGGCTCACCCGGCTGACTACCCGGTGGCCTATTATTGTTGTTTCTCTCACCTATGCGTCGGCGCCGAGACCGAGCAGCTGACCGAGCCTTCGTCCTTGCTGTTCAAACAATTTAGCTGATATGGCTTGATTTACAAAGATGCGTGATGGTCAAATGGTCTGAAGTTCATGTTGCAAGATAACTGCTCGAATAAAATGGGCTGACGTCGTGATAGAGGTATATTTTTGGAGAATTGGGACAATTTTTATGACGTATTTCGTGACAAAGGCGGTCATTTACAGATTTGCCAACTTTACGAGCTTATGGATGAAAATTATAAAATTTAGTTTCTGGTTCAGTAGTCTTTCCATTTGATCTTATTTTGTAAGAAATTTAAAAGGAGAACTCAATCGTCATTCCAAGCTGTAATGGTTTTTAATATCGACGATTAAATCTAGTAATTAAAAAGCGATTAAAAGATCCATTTTATTGAACGTAAAAAAAAATCTTTTTCCTCTTTTATATAATCTTATAGGATACAATCACGATGTAGTAATTTAACATTAAAGTAAATTTAAAATTAAAGAAATTACGTGTTTGTATAAAAATGCTTGCATATAGAAATATTAAAAGAAACATAAAAAAAAGTTGAAAGACTCATTCTCATATTTACAAGAGTAACTTTGCTTTCGAAACTGCAGTTCACTGAATTTTTATGCATTTCCTCAATGGAACCTCAGTACAATGAAATAGAAAATATTTTAATTATTTAATTATTTTGTTTATTTTATTAGTATGTGCTTATTATTTGTTAAAATAATTAATAATTGTCTTTGATTTTTAGCTTAATAAATTAAAGAATCAATATTATAAATTTTTAATTTAGATCACTTATACATAATGTATATTGGAATGAACATAAATCATGAATTTTTGTGAATTTCGTTATTTTTAAAGAAGTAAATGATAGTTTTACCTTATTCAGTTTTGAATTAATAATAATAATAATTTATAATATTTTTTATTTAAATAAATATTATAATAAAACTAAAAAATATTTCTACACTAAAGATGAAATGATTTTTTTATTTAAAAAAATAAGGGTACCTGCAGTATATTTGCTTAAAAAAGTACTAACTTTTTTCTTGATAAGTCAAAAAGTAAATTTAAAATTTTTTAAATTTACTTTCAAATAAAATTTTATAAATTTTTTTTAAAGAAAGTGTTAAATCATTAAAAAAATATATCCTTCTTATTATTATGAATAAGCCATCTTTTATTGGAGCTTAAGCCTAAGTATACAAATACAAAAGAATTATATTTCTTAGCAATATCTAAAATTTTACTCAAGTGCTCTGCTCTTTCTTAAAATGATTATTATATCAGACTTCATTCTAAATTTTTTTACATGATTCAATATCTTATCATAAATTTTAGCTTAATGATTTTATAATGCCAGAATTGCCTTGATGATTTTGAACTTTTTATTTTATTTACTACATTCAGACATTTATGTATGTTTCAATTTAATTTTTTCCAAGAGTACTAAAAGACTATGAAAGTAATAAAATATTAATTATGGCTCAAAAAACGTAGCAATACATAAACTAATTTTTTTATGATTTGTATTCCAGTCTTAACATTTCTACTTGCTTTACAACAATTACCTAATAATACTTCGGTACAACAAGATCTATTTGTTCTAATGTCTTTAGAGCATCATAAAAAATTACCGTAACAGATCTTCAGATAACAGTATAAAAATATTTTTTATTAATGCACCCTACTAATACTGAACACAAAAAACTATTTTATTGTATTGTAAAATAATTTTTTTGAGCTACTAATCAAATTTAAAACTGTTTTAAGCATTTGTAAATTGATAAAAACGTATTAAAGCTAATATAAATCTTATAAATAATGGTAATAATAATTAATATTAAAAATACATTTCATTATCAATATCATTAAAATGCTTTTTATCAATACGCATACTGATAATGAACACAAAATTATAGTCAGTTCTCTTTTCTCTTACTTGTAAAGTTTGTCATTACTGTAGCTTAAATACTTAATACCTTTCGGTAATATGAGATTGCATTACAAAAATTGTGCTAAATAAATACATAGAAACTTGTGTTCCTACCTTCACATTTTCTTATTAATAATTTCTTATTAATAATTTTAATTCAAGACCTTTACAAATAGTTAAAAGATTAGTTATAAATCTTAGGATAAGAAGTGCCAACTAGTTCTTCGTTATTTGAGTATTGAATCCAAGTTTGAATAGGGATTTTCACATTTCCTAATATAATGTTGCAGCTTTTATTAGGTCTTGAATAAAAGCATAAAGTATACAGAGCGATTTCAAATTCTGGTGGTGTTCCAATGAACATGGATGTTAATTTAGTTTTATCCAAATATGAAAGATAAAATTTGATCACAGCTGCTTTCTGAAAAATATAATATAATATATTGAATATAATATAAATCAATTAAAAAAGATATATTAGGATATTAGGTATGATTTTAGAAATAAAAGACACTTACATCAGACAACTGTTTTTTAGTAATATATCCCAAATAATCTGCTTTGTGATCATACTCTTCAATTGCAAAAAAAATCCAATTATGTAGACCTGTAATATGTCTATGTCTTTTTTGTTCCACTAAAAAGATGTGTTCAAAACCAGAACTTCCCATTGCAGTATGATTAGATCGAGAATAAGGAGTAAACCATATTTTCTTTAAAATCATCTTATACTCATTTAAATTTTTGGAGAAATAGCCTTTACTAGCTAAAAAATCCATTGTATGAATCATAATATCTGTATCAAGTAATCCATCTATAAATTGATTTTCTTCTAAATCTTCTTCTGGTAATATGTCTTCTGCATTATAAGAATTTATATCATAGTTATCATACAATTTGCGCATCAGCTGTATAGTTGGTACTGTTTCAAATAAATCTCTGGGTACATTGAGTAAACTGTAATACACAATATCACTATATTAACATTAATGTTACAAAAATATTTTAAAATAATTTTATTTGTACATAAAAATCCAAATTCTAAATTTTTTAATACTTCAAGTGTTAAATTTCTAGAATATGAATTTTCAAAATTATTTTAATTTTACTTTGACTAAAGTCTTAGTTCTTAATTGGCTTAGTTAAAAAATGAAAAATTATTTATTACGGTTCAGGAGCTTCATCTTTTGCATCCTTTGAATCCCTTTGCCCTTGGTAATTTATGCTTAAAGATTGAAATATGTTTCTAGAAAGCTTATCAAACAGTTCTTCTGACACTTTTCTTAATTCTTTAGTGCTAACTGAAGGAGTTTCCTCCTTAACATGATGCTGAACTTTATGATTATTTCGATGATGGTTAGCTGTAAACATTTTTGTCAAATGTAATAATCAGAATAAATCCAAATAAGAAGTAAAAGTAATTTACTCTTACCTGATATTTTACAAATCAGAGATATAAATAAGATGAGGCAGTAAAATGCATGCTTTCCAACAAACATTGTGAAGTACTTTTTAGTAATTTTTTTAAAAGCCAATACTATCTACTTTTGATTCACTTTTTTTGTATTATTAATCAGGTTCTACAGTTAAAAAATTCAAATAACTAATACATTATTACTGCTTTTGCTTAACTTTGTAGGATTAAACAATAAGGAACGGTTAATTCAAAAAGAGGTTATGTTACCCAAAACAAATCAGTGACAACAGTGCCTTGTATACTTACGTTACGGTTACGAATACGATGCTACGAATCTACGATGCTTCCCGTTCCCGTGTATGAGGGAGCATGTACATAAGGGAGCATGTACATAAGGCTGTGCTGCGCTGCGCTGTGCCGTGCTGTCCGTTTTCCTTATTCCTTTTGCATTGCATCTTCCTAATTCATCCACGGTTTATACCACGACGAATAAGAAGATGCAATGCGAAAGGAATACGGAAAGCGGACAGCACGGCACAGCGCAGCGCAGCACAGCCTTATGTAAAGCCTTATGTAATGCCATCTTTCTTTTTTTCACTTTTTCTCCCAAGTCACAAGGCGCGCAGTCTATCTCTATAAGTCTATGACAACGTCCCGTGACTATCTCCACTTAACAGCACCAATAAGTTCATTATTCAAGTTGAATTGGCATAATTTTACGAAGTAATTATAATAACTTGCATTATTCGTTTAGCGTTACGAAAGTGTACATTTTTGTTTTAGCACGACAGTAAATATATTGTATACTAAGATGGATAAAGACTGAATTCAAAATCAGCTGAAAAATGTGATTCTCGACTCTGAAGGAAACTTTTTATTCGTAAAAATGCTACATCCATATCTGTGCCAAATGTCTACTACTACCTTAAATGTAATAAATAAAAACTCGGATAGCCAGGAAAAAATCTTAAACCGTTGTAGTTTGTCTATTTTCTCTTATTCGAGATTTTAGAGCTGTCCAACTGTACCGGAACTTTTTGAGCACCGTGTATAAATATTTTTAACGTGTTTTTAAATTATGTTTTCGCCGTCTTGAAAATTGTTTGGATAAATGTATTCGATTCGTTATTACAGATGTTTAAGTTATTTTGTTTTGAAATAAATTAACAACTTGTCTCTGCAACATTATTAGAGTCCTATTTCTTATCTGAGTATTTTGTTTTATTGATGTTATAAAATTGAATACTTCTAATACTTTTACCTGAGAAAATGCAAGTAAAAAATATTATTCTTTTTCCATTTCAGATAAAAATATTCCATCTTACAATCAGCCCCAAAACTATTTAAAAAAGAAAGTGATTGCATATTTTGCTCACTTATTTATACATTTTTTATAAATTATAAACAGTAATTATATAAAAAATTACCAAATGCATAAAAATATGAATTTATTGTACGATAATGAATGGAAAATACGAGAAGTCACGGAAAAATTTTATCAAAGTCATTTAATATATCTACAAACCGATGATAGTCCATTGAAACTTGATCAGCGGAAAAAGTTAGAAGGTAAGTCATTTTATAATTCTAATCGTTTCTTATTTTAGTTGAAGTTAGGGAGACTAATCTATAAATTCGTTTATGTTGTCGCGTTAGAATTAACATTTATTTTCCTTAATGAGATAGTAGTGTAAGAGTAAGGAAACGTTTTTGAAAAAGAAGATTAAAAATACTTTTTACAAACTTGTAAGTGAATATGTTTCGTTATTTATTTGATATATAGTAACAGTTGAAACTTTTTTCAATTTTACAATAATATATATGAAGATAATCAATACTGCAACAAATCAGTGTGACGATGGCTATGTTGCTGAGCATGCAATAGTCATTCATTCGGCTGTCTCTCGAATCCCAATACTTACACTTAATTTTTAAATTACCTGTTCTTTTCTTGATTACGAGCAAAATAGACAGTTCCGCTATATCCCAAAACTCATAAGGTTTGGGCGAGGTTCTTTAGCGAGAAAATTCGCATTCGGGCAAGAGACATTTCTTTCACATTAGCGACAAAATATACTATTAACAAAGTTACGCAGGTATTTAAAAATTTAAATGTGTCTAGGGTAACTGTATCAGTTCACGAAAACGCAGTTATAAAACAGCCTTTTTGCGCACGCATACTCAATTGCGGGTCCCGTAACAGAAAGGGTACAAAACAAAATTTCGCCAAATAAGTATTGTTCAAGTGAAATATTTTATCAAATTGCTTAAAATTAAATTTGAAAAGTTAGGTTCAATGATGAATTCCATTGCGCATCTTTTTCCCGAATAAACTATATTGATTATTTCTATAGTTTATGAAGTATTTGAACAAAAAGCCACTTGTGATAAAACAAAATTTAATGCTTTTTTCACTTTAAGTCGTCAACACTTTTGTAAATATTTTTATTTTCTTTTGAAACTTTGACATTATAAACTTCAATGTATTCCGCGTCTTTTAAGCCGAATTACAATTCTTAATATCAAAATGGCAGAACAGCCATGGCTTAGTTGGTAGAGTACCGGTCCTTTGACCAGAAGGTCTCTGGTCTCTAGCCAAAACTGACATTGGGACACCACTGTAATTATTTACAAGTGTCTAATAACATCAAAGCTCAGGTGGTTCGGAAATCACTTTTATAAGCCGTTTGTTCCGTCGCGATTTGGCAAGCCGCAAGATAGCGTAAAAGTCGATGTTAAATAGTATAAAAAATAAACAAAATGGCGATTTTTCAAAAATATTTCATTGAAAATTTTCTTTTATATTTTCAATTGAAAAATTTGTATTAAGAAAGTTTAAATTTTTAATTTTTAATCATACCAAAATTTTCAGGATGCTTTGAGTAAGTTTTGTGGAAAATTTTAGCTTCTTACAAGGAGAATACATGACATTTGGGTAATGAATTTTCCTGTAACTTTGGGATATGTTTTCGAATGTTAAAATATGAAGGAAGCCGCGTCCGTTCGGCCTAACGCTCGATTTTTCAAAAGTTATGTGCTCTTTTAGAAAAAAGGTTTGAAAAA